>CAOJBK012283750.1:0-13361 GCA_948294925.1 Codiaeum variegatum
CGTGTAATATATCATAATTTACAAGAGTGATAGAACATTTCAAAGACATCGTGTCTACTGATCATGTAGTAGAATAAATATATTTCATAAGGAAAGGTTCAAAGGGTAACACCTACCTATCCTATATAAGTTTCGACTCAATGAACTCGATCCAGTCAAAATATTTTGGTGTCAAAATTGAACGATTTTGTTTTGCTGCCAATTTTCATTCACTTGGGGGATTGTTGGAAAATAGTATGATTATTTGCTATTTTGAGCCACATTTGAATGGGACTCACTTAGTAAAAGTGGAATATCTTGGACGTTTCAGAATCTATGTCGTAAGAGCTTTGAAATGATATATTATATGCTCAAAATGGAAGTCTAGTGAATGAAAAATTGTTTCACAAAGTTACACACTTGACATTGCCAAAATAATGGAAATGGAACTTAATTTCACATTGGAAAAAGATGAAAGCAATTATGGGTTTATATATTAGCTTCCATTTTATAGTGGATAACAAGCCTTTGGGGGGAGACTCTCTCCATGCGTACAAAGGGTGGGGGTGCAAATCCCAACCACCCAAAGTATAAAATTTCCACTCGTGTCCGCACATCTTGCGTACACGAACGCCGATCCAAAAACCGTGGGCCTAGACAAACCCGAATTTTTGTTTATTTTCTTTTGAATTGGAAACAAAAATTGGCACGAGACTTGGCATGGGCCGTACGGGTAAAGCCTTAGGCTTGTGTAGATCTCCGTACCAAAGTTACTGAGAAGTAGGGCAGTGCACGGGCCGTGCCAGTTACTGGACAGAAACTGAGCAAACCTCATGGGGCAAAATGAGTTTTGCACGGATTGTGCCGAGACTTGTGTGAGTCTCTGGACTAAAGTGGTGAAAAACGCACAGCTTGGATAAGTGACCGCACCAGCCGGGGCTGGGCATATCTTTGTTTCTGCTAGTTACAGTGTCAAAATTCCAGATTTAAGTGTGTAACTTCTGTCATTATGTGACAGTTTTGAGAGTTATCAGAAATTAAAATTATGATTTAATTTTTGAAACTCCTAATTTCCCCCCATTATTATAGATAGGTGGCTTTCTTCCAATTTGGAATACTCTCAACACACATAAATTTTACAAAAAATATTTATGCAATTGTTTCCTCTCAAAACTAAGTTTGAGTTCATACATTGCCAAGTTTGTCGAAATTCCTTACTATTGCTGAGTAAAGGAATTCAATACTCGTTGTATCCTAAGAAACAAACACTGTTCAAACCTACAGCAAATAGAGGTGGTGAATCTGTTTTAAGAAAACTGTTTATACAGACATCGAGTTTCCTTATCTTTTATTTTATTTAGTTCATTATATTATTATGTTTATATTTGAACTAACAATTATGCAGTTTGTTTTTCAAGTATTTTCTTGTTTATTATAATTGGATTACTAATAAATTTTATGTATATTTTTTTTGGAGGATTATGCAAACTGAATTTGTTTTAGTTTTGCTACTGCATCTAATTTTCCTGTGTTATTTAATTGTCTTAATTCTAATTTGTTTAGAATTAATTTTGATAGTGACTTTCAATTGTAATTTCAATTTTCCTTTTGCTGTATAAACTAAATTACTGTAATTTCCGTAATCGTTTTCACTTATAGAATTTAATTTCTTTGCTGTTGTAATTTGTGTAATTACAACTCTTTTTGACACTGATTACTAATACCAGTTTCCAACATTATATACATTATTTTTTTAGACTTTAAAATCACTTATATAAGACAATATTGATTAAATATTTTTTAAGTCATCTCACACCAAAAAAAACCTCAGTGATTAACACAGGAAATAGGCAACATCCCTTTTTTTGCCATGAATATTTTCAAGACTAAGCTTCAAAATTAGATGGAGGATGACTTTATCATCCATTAAAAAGAGAAATTGCCAAAAACTTTATTATAGATGAGTTTCATGAATGAAAGAACATTGGGTACTATTACAATTTATTACAGTTTTATGTTGATAAAATATTTAGTTTTGAATTTTTGCTATATTTATTACATAAAAATTTTAAAGTTTTTAAAAAATTATATTTATTTTAAAATTATCTATGATAGTTGAAACCAATAAATATTTTTAATATTTTAGCCCCATTAAGGTTAACTTCTGGCTATGCTCCTGCACGGTTGCATCAGAGGGGGCCCTTGTAAAAATTTGAGCGAGAGAGAATAAGCCTTAGGTTTTAGTTTTTTCAAGTATGATTAAGATTGCAACTAGTTGAGTTTGAAATAAGCAACAAAATGAAAATAAATTTCAATATAGTATACACGAGAAATAAAAAAATTAAAATTATGTACTCTCTTCCTCATGAAGTAAGTAGTCATTACATTTTTCAATGTTAAATTTTGACATTTCGTTATTCTTAAAATATATAAGTAAACAATTAAAAAAAATAATTTTATAAAAGTAATTTTGAAGATAAATATATTAATATATATAATATTATGATGTAATTTTTTTAATAAATTAATGGTCAAATTTAGGTATGAAAAACAAAACGGAAGGAAATACATAATAAAAAAAAATAGAAAGGTGTTTTCAAAAAACAAAAATAAAAAGAAAAAAAAACTTCTCACGAAATCTTATTCGAAAAAAAACCAAACTCCTTCGACATTGATCAAAAGGAAAAATGGTTACAAGCACTCCACAACCAGTACACACGCTTACCATCTTTCAATAAGGGGATTGTGATTCTTTTGATCTCCTCTTATTCTTAATTTGTGCAATGATAGTGGGTGGTGGTGGTGGAAGAATCTAAAATTTCATATTCTAAGAGTATTATTGTTTCTCACTTTTTTTTTTCATTTGATATTTGAACTGTTCTTATCTTTATGACAAGTTTTGCTCTTGTTGTGTATAATAAGTTTTTTCTTTCTCCTTCATTAATTTAATTTGTCGAAGATCAATATTCCACTGCCCTGCAATTTGATCTAAAAGAGTAATTTTGAAGAGTGTTAACAAAGAAAATACCACTGATATAATAATAATTGTTCAAAATAAAAGAAATAATCAATTAAAATTATGTACTCTTTTCTTTTGTAAGCCGTCCTACTAACGCAGTTATGAGTCAAATTGTATATGTCACTGTTTTTGATTCAGATTCTGTATGTTGGAAGGATACAACTCCATTTTATTTGTATTGTCTTACTTAGCTTATGATTTGTAATAATCAATTCGGATGATTTCATTTAGTTTTCAAAAGAAATTAAAAAGGAAAAAAAAATGAAAGTAAAGACGGAAATTGACAAGTCCGGCCCGAAAAGCCCAAATCCATAAATCGAGCAACTAGCCCAATATCCACTACAAAACCCAATCCAAAAAAGATTTCCACACAACGAAACTCCGATCTAAGAACCAGCAACGTAAATTCATCCTGGACTGCGAACTGCTTATCATCTCCATCTTCATCTACATCTCACAATAACGTAAAATAGAAAGGGAAAAGAGAACCCTAAAAACTGAATTCTCAGAACTCACTAAGTCAACAGAGAAACAGAGGAAAAAGAATTACTGGACTGTTCTCTCTTTTGATGATAAAACCCGCTAATCCGGTTCACGGTTCTCGAATTCAACAATGGGTGCAAGTCGTAAACTACAAGGCGAAATTGATCGTGTTTTGAAAAAGGTCCAGGAAGGCGTTGATGTTTTTGATAGCATCTGGAACAAGGTTACCATTCCGCTTCTTATTCTCTCTTTTTTGTTGTTTCTTAGTGATGTTTGGCTGCTCAGAACATGCCGGAAAATACTTAATTCTAGGATTGAAAATTATTTCTTATACTAGTTGGGACTGTGCGAATAACTGTATTGCTTCAGTCGAAATTATGTTTTGCTTATTTATTTTTTTTATAATGCGCCTTTGTCTGGTTGCTTAGAAAATGCTGGAAATAGAAAGACAATCAAAAGTTTAGAGTATAAAATTAATTGACCATAAAGATGTTCCATTTTTCATATTAATTTTCCTTTTCATACCTATACAATGCCAGAGGAAGATGAAAGAAGCTTTGTTTCTGTGTACTGCTTGAACGACTCGACCATATAATGTAACATTCTACAATCATTTAATGTTTGAATTCATGAATTTTGATGGCTTATTTCTGAATGGCTTTGAATTACATAATGCAAATGCTTATCTTGCTTTATTTTTCTCCTGTCTAACAAAAAAGCTGTTGACTATTGCTATTTCTTTTTCCAGATCTTGCCCGATTCAATTATTGTGGTAAAATACTGAGTTTTTGCTGTCGTATTTGGTAGTGATTTTGTAGAATTAAATGCACTGTTCTAAAGATGTTGTATTTTAGTTTGAAAAGAAGAGACAAAAAAAAATGTGTACTGAAACTAACTAGTTATGATGATGGCTCTGGCTTTTCTAGTCTTAGTAATTAAGTTAATTGTTGTTTATATGTAATAATGGTGCTGCTATGGTAGCGGTGGCAAATCAAGGATTGTTTGCGTAGTGACAACAGAGGTGATCTTTAGCTTAGCAGTTGTAAGGGTAGTAATGGCCATGGTTGTGCTATGAGATGACACCTCTGGTAGTTAGTGTTATGATAGTGGCAAATGATGGTAGTTAACTAGTAATAGTGTTGAGAATAATGGTGGCAATGCTGGTGGTGGAGATAGTAATACTGGTAGATAAAATTCACATTAGGAATCATGGCTGTAATTGAAAAAATAATTTTGAAAATATTATGTTTTTAGTAGCTTTGGTGATGGTGGCACTTAATGTTTGAATTAAATGCTGCGAAGTTTAATATCAAATGCTTAATTTGGGTTGTCAAACACCAATCAGCGTTTTAGCGAAATAAAATTGAAATTAACTCATCACTTCATTGGTCCTGTTGTTCTTGTCATCAATATGATTGAAGTTACATATCTTCTAATTTCGGTAAATGTTTTCAAATTTTTGTTGTTTCTGAAATCTGATTATGATTATTTCTTTAGGTTTATGATGCTATTCTTGTTGTCATTATTAATGAAGATCTATTTTACTTTGGCTATTAGACATTCTATTTTATCTCTTCAGTGATTTAAATATAAAGTTTGTTGGTTATTGGTTTCAATAAATGATTGTTTATCGTTGTTGTAGGTTTATGATACTGATAATGCGAATCAAAAAGAGAAATTTGAGGCAGATTTGAAGAAGGAGATCAAAAAGCTGCAAAGATATCGGGATCAGATCAAAACATGGATTCAATCTAGTGAGATCAAGGACAAGAAGGTCAGTCCTTTATATTTTCCACAGGATTTGAAGTATTTGTAAAATTATAAAACTTATGATTCATGAAATACAATAAAACCTCTATAAATTAATATCCTATAAATTAATAACTTCTGAAATTTAATATAATTTCATGAAATCGACTTCATTCCATATGGATAAATTAATATTTCCACTATCTAATATTTAATACAAAATTCTGAAAAATTCCTTAGTAGTATTAATTAGCAGAATCATATTTTTTAGAAATCATTTATATAATAGTATATTTTTTCTTTGTTATTTTAATTTTAAATTATATATTTCATATTATCTTATGAGTTATAATAGTTAGTGAGATTTAAAAAGTCAAATAAATAAAAATATGAACAAATAACACACACTTTCTATTTATTAGATCAATAAAGATTATTATCATTCGTAATTTTTTTTAATAATTTTCTGTTCATTTTATAGCATTTTCATTATTATTAGATATTTATTTGCTATTTTTTATTTTTTTTGTTAGAAATATTTATTAAGTTTGTTGTAAGTTGCAAATAATAAATAATATAATTAGAAATTTGAGATAATTTTTTTATGTGTATATTCTACAAATTAATAACTTCTATTAATTAATAAAATAGTTTGCTACGGGTCATATTAATTTAGAGAGGTTTTGCTGTATAGTTGTGACTTTAGATAAATAATGACTTTAAACCTAAGGCAATTTATATTATCATTTTCAGGTTCAGAGTAAAGTAACCTCTTCAGTTAAAAGTAATTTAATCTCATGATACCGTTGGCAGTCATTTCTATCTTTATTACTTTTGAGATCCTTAGCTCCAGTTATCAAGCTTACTGATTTGAAGGATCAACAATTTTTCAGACTGGCCTTTTCTTTGTGTACTTTAAACAGTTTGTTGTTTTCTTAGGTAGTAGATTTGTTCAATTTGTTTATAAGTTGCTATTATTTGTTTTCTTGTTCTGTTTTTTCTTTTATGGACATATTCTGGTGGGTATAGTGTGTTAGTTTGCATTCCGGTTGTCTCTGCGTTGAGTTGTTTTTGTGTGGATTGGTGGGCTAATTACAGCTACACTTTTTAATTTTTTTTAGGATTGTCGTTTATGTTAAGTTTGACAATCATGACATAAATATGATAATGGCTTTTCATTCTTTTGATCTATGCTTTACATTGATACTGAAGTCAATAGCTTTTTTTTTTCCTTTTGATTCATGTTATTGTAGGTTAGTGCCTCTTATGAGCAGGCTTTGGTGGATGCTCGTAAGCTTATTGAACGTGAAATGGAGAGATTTAAGATCTGTGAGAAGGAAACAAAAACAAAGGCATTTTCTAAAGAAGGACTTGGCCAACAGCCAAAAACTGTAAGCACAGGATACTTGAAATGTCTTAATTGAAACTCTGATGTGAAAACAGTAACGAGGTTGATTTAACCTCACTGTTTGCTCTTTGTTTTGGTTTTATGACTTACTATGACATTCTTTCAATGTTTATTTTATAACCTCACATACTTTGACTGCCAGTCCCAATTTAATGTGATCTTAGTATGGAATTTAAGACTGATTATTGTTTCCTCGTTTTTTACTGTTCGTACTCTTATTGAATATGGTTTGTTGTTTTTCTATATTGGCAATACCTTATACTTTTAGATGCAAAGAACAAAAGGAAGAACTCAAAAGGTGTTGAGCTATCTGTAGCCTCAATGAGTGCTTAGAATTGGGTTAATCATTGAACTTTTTGTTTTATGATGTGTTAAATGGTGATTGTGATTATAATTCATCTTGGCTGGATGCTTTCCTTCGCTTTCTTAAACGGTAGTTAAGCAATTCTTAGAAAGTGTTTTTCTGGATGTAGGTTTTATTCCATGAAAATCCCACTCATCATCTTTCTCTGTTTTGTCTGAGATAATGCAAAATAATTTTTTTCCACCCACTGGGTATTTTACTTGTAATCAAAATGTGTCGTTCTTTTTGTAGGATCCAAAAGAAAAGGCCAAATCAGAGACAAGGGATTGGTTGAACAATGTGGTATGTATATTTACAATCTCAATTCTTGCTATCAGAATTCGTTTACTCACCAATGAGCTTTTAGTTCAGTGGTATTGGACTTGTCCTCAATATTGTTAGGTTGCAAGTTCTAACCCTTTGTTGAGGCTTAATGAACTGAAAAGACATTTCTTCACAGGATTATTCGTAAGAACTTGTTTGTTCAGTCTGTATGCTGAAGCATAAGCATGGTGTGTATGCAATTGGTCAGTCTCGGAGATGCAACAAAATTATCAAATGCAGATAGCCTTGTAATTGATCAAATATCACTGGATTTTTTCCTTTTTGATTATGTGTTATTCTGTATCTCTATCTCTTTACCATTGTGTTTGCTTGCTTTTATTTTTTAAATTGAGCAGTCTTTTTTTTTTTTTAATCAGTTGTCTATGGGAGTTTTGGTATAATAATTACAGTTTACCATGTGAAATAAACTTCTTTGTTGTTATAGGAATTGCTCATTCTTTTTTCTTTTTCATTTTGTGATTGTGTTATCCTCGATACTTGATTAGGTTGGGGAGCTGGAATCTCAGATCGATAGCTTTGAAGCTGAGATGGAGGGGCTAACCGTTAAGAAAGGAAAGACAAGGCCACCTAGATTGGTAGAACAGGAAACTAGTCATGCATTTTAAAATTGATGTTTCCTTCCAACTGTCATTTATTAATTTTGATTTTCAGACACATTTAGAGACATCTATTGTGCGGCACAAAGCTCACATAATGAAACTAGAATTGATCCTGAGGTTATTGGATAATGATGAATTGAGTCCTGAGCAGGTCAATGATGTTAAGGACTTCTTGGATGACTATGTGGAACGCAATCAGGTTTGTTTTTCTTTAGTTTTGTTCAGTTAAAGCACACTGAAATTCACATGATTCTTGTTATTAGGTTGTACATCTTTAGCAAAACATATAAACTACTGAATTTGCTTATGTGTAACCTTTACCGTTGCTTTTTTTTTTCTACCTCTATAGGAAGATTTTGATGAATTTAGTGATGTCGATGAGCTTTACAGTTCATTGCCATTAGACAAGGTGGAAGCTCTTGAAGATTTGGTTACAATGGGTCCTCCTGGTCTTGTCAAGGTAAACTTTTTCTGACATGCAGTTGACATTTCTAACTTCTTTACTATGTTGGATTGGAATAATTGTAGTTTACTCCTTTCTCGTATCATACTAGAAATGGGAAATAGTGACAATCTATTCTTTTCTCTTTCCTGAATGTATATATTCCCATTTATGTTTGTTTGCTTTTCCGTTGCTTAAAATTTTAGTATAATTCACAGGGTGCACCAGTTCATAGCTTGAAGACACCTTTGGCAGCACCAGCACCAGCACCTCAAATGGCTGTATGCTATAATTAACAATATTATTGTCTTTTGCTTTCTAATTGTTTTGCATTTTCATAAAATTGAAACCATGATTATAAGTATCACTCGAGATTTATTGTCACTTCTATGACACCTTTATCTCCTATTCTGTCGTGGATTGGGGAAAAAAGTTGTGTTCTAAGCCATTGCTATGCCTTTCCCTCTTGTGTCTAACTTTGAAGTGTTGGTCAAAACGTTGTTGTGGAATTAAGATTTGTTGTCTAGTATGTTAAATATTAAATGTGTTGTTTAGGACTCTAGGTTTCTAGTGATGGTGCTATGCTATGTTGCAGTGGAAAAAAATGTGCTTTGACAATATTATGGTGGCATGCATGTAAAATTGTTTCACAATTATGCGAGCCTTCTCACCTTTTATGGTGCTTTATGTTGTTTTTCATTTTGTACTTAAACAAGCAACAAACATTAGTTGTTTTTGCTCATTGATTTTTTTATTTTTCTTGTTGTAATGTGTAAATATGGACTTGATATGTTCTGCCCAGGCTACTGCCACTTCTACTCATCAGCAGGCTACTTCCGTTCAGGAGCAAGCTGAAGATACAACTTCACAAGATACTAATTCTGATGTTGTTGCAAGGACTCCACCAGCCAAAAGTAGTATGATCAATTCAGCTGCATCAACACCAACTGTAAATCATGCAACTCCTGTTTCTGTGAGTGTTCCAGCTCATACATTGTCTGCTGTGCCAGCTTCTTCAATTCTTCCGGGTTCAACTTCTGTTCGCAGTGTACTGGAGAATGCAGCTGCCACTATTCCTTCATCTCCTTCATCTCTGGCAAATTCTGCGAAGGAAGAAGATGCATCAGGTTTCCTTGGCCATAGACCATCGCCTGCTCTTTCTGATACTGTACTAGCAAGGGGCATTGGTAGGGGTAGCCTTTCTAGTCAGCCCTCATCTAGCATTCCTATTAGTCCTGCTGCAGTACCTAGCAATGGGACCCTTGGTGCAGTACCTTCCGCATCTGATATTGCAAAAAGAAATATTTTATCAACAGATGATAGACTTGGAAGTAGTGCAATGGTGCAGCCTTTGACTTCTCCAATAAGTAATCGAATGATCTTGGCTCAGCCTGGCAAGACTAATGATGGAACTGGCATCATTGATTCTAGTAATGTTAGTGAAGCTGCTTCAATAGGGGGAAGAGTTTTTTCCCCTTCTCTGGTTTCTGGCATGCAATGGAGACCTGGGAGTTCCTTTCAAAATCAGAATGAACCGGTATTTCATTTGTTTCATACTTATGCATTTCTACCCTAGTAAATAGGGTCTGGTTTATCTTCTTTTTGGAGTAATGTTTTGTTTTTACAGGAAAATAAATTTTGTTAAAGAAGAGAAAGGGATATATAAACTGGAGGATACAATATGACATCTTTTAAACATAACAAAATATATTTTTTTTTTCAAAAAAAGAAGCAAACATCAAAAGGAACAAAAAAACGGATTTATAATGAAGCTATCATAACACTAGGAGAATTCATCTGAAGTTCCTTGAAAGAATGTTTCTGATAGACGCACAAGGTGATAAGATCCTTTGGTGTTCCTTGTGGGGTTGGTTTTCTATTTTGCTGATTCTTACATTTTACTCTTATTTGGAAATTAGAAGGGACCGGATGTGTAGTTTGTAGCTCTGGTAACTGAAAATAGAAAATTTTGCATACATTTTTCCGTTTTTAAATGGTCAATCTAACTGGGGTATAAAAGAGAAATTAAATGAATGGAGATGGTTTTATAATGAGCAAGAGATGCATACCTACCAATAGTAAAGCAAGGAAGGTACAGAAAATCTATCCCAGCTGTGTGTCCAATACTAGGCCGATGCGTCATATTCTCAGTGAAAAAAAGACATGCTGACTATTATGTCCTTTCACGTAGTTAATGAAAAAAAAATGAAGTTTCAATGAGGACTATTATTAAACTTCACTCCTTACTTTTTTTACTTAAACTATTATGTTTGTTCCAGGGACAATTTCGTGGAAGAGCTGAAATACCACCTGATCAGAGGGAGAAATTTTTGCAACGTCTTCAGCAAGTCCAGCAACAAGGTCACAGCACCCTTCTTGGCATGCCACCTCTTACTGGTGGAAATCATAAACAATTTTCTGCACAACAGAACCCACTATTGCAGCAGGTGCTTCTTATATGGGATTTTATTTACTGTGTCAGTGATTGTATAAATCATAGTTCAGTCATTATGGAGCAAAAACACTAACACTTCAGTTTGGCATATATCCATGTTGACACTCCAACATGACTATCATCTGCTATTTTTCTTTTTCTTCAAAAAACAGCTGATTCAACTTGTTCTGTGTGTGTCCATGCTTCATATCTTAGGCACCATTTCTCTTCACATCTTATAAATTTGGTTCAGTTAAAGCTATAGTTCTTCTCAACGTGTTCTGTGGAATGGGAACACCATTCATATTTTCCATGCGTTCATTGGTACATTTAACATTTCATTGATGCTTTTCAGGATAAGCATTCATCTTGATTTGAGAATGGAAATATGGGTTGATTTGTTATATTATTTTTTTTGTTGAATTTATAGTATGGCTTTATATTAACCTTATTAAATTATTTAAAAATTTAATGCAATGATTAGATGCATATCATATTTAATCAAATGTTAGAAAATAATTGCACACCAAGGCTTAGCCTAGTGGTAAAGTCCATATTTCCCTGGGCTATAGACAGGTTCCATTCCCATCCCCCCCAACTCAAAACAAAAAAAGTGACAAAGTAATTACAACTTATTTCTGACCATCCAGTTGATCACTCATTGTATGTTGCAACATTTTGTCTTGCATGTGCCATTCATTGGTAATCCAATTTATTGTGCCTTTTCAACTTCCCTTATTTTAAAAGTTACTTTGATTACTTCTTTAGCATACCTTTCTGATTATGTTGGCAGTTTAATTCTCAAAGTCCGTCTGTCTCTCCGCAAGCTAATTTGGGACTTGGAGTTCAGGCATCAGGGTTCAATACTGTTACCTCCACTGCAATACAGCAGCCAAATTCCATAAATCAACTGACAAGTCAGCAAGTTGTGATGTCAACTGGTGGAAAAGATTCTGGTACGAATCAGCTTAACTCGACTTGCACACAATCATATTATGAACTTATGTTAATAACATGAATGAATAATGCAGATATTGCAAAAGTTGAGGAGCAGCAACCTCAGAATTTACCTGATGATTCAACAGTTGAATCTGTTTCTACATCTGGCCTAAGCAAAAATCTTGTGAATGAGGATGAATTGAAAACACCATACGCAATGGATACTCCTGTATGTAAATTGATTACATAGTCCTGCTGTCTGTTCTTTGAGTTTTATTGAATGACTTGTTTTAATAAGTCTAGAAATGTGATTTTGTTTGTCTACTAGGGACCTGTCCACCCACCTAGGAAGGAATGGTTAACTTATTTGGTGGATCTGATGGAATAAACTTTGCACGTGTTTCTAGTTGTTAGAATCTCCAGAGTTGTAGGGCTAAGTGTATCAAAACTTGAAATTGGTGGCTTGGCATGACATTGGTTTTGAATTAAATTTAAATACTGTATGAATAAATATTATTATGGATAGTATCCCAGCCATTTATGTATAGTGTTTTCAGATAGCTCTGATCACTTGTCTTGGTGTCTTTGGATCATGAAACCCTTAAATATGTTCTTCAATCTTAGTATATTATTTTGGGATTTTTCACACATTTGTCGTCTAATGATGCTGAATTGCAACAAGAGTTAAACATGTTAGTGTTGTAGTGCTCATCTCAGGCACTGGATATATAAATTGTTATCTACAGACAAAGTCCTATTTGAAGCCTCTGTGTTACATTTTGAGATTCTGTGTCTGTAATTCTTTGTTGAAAATATGATTTTGGTTTATTGTATATTAGTGATGGACTGTTAAATGTCACTTCAATGTTGAAGATGATGTGATCTAAATTGCTTCTTTGCTGCAGACTGGAGCATCTGGCTCTCTGGCAGAGCCTGCCCAAGTGCCAAGAGATATTGACCTCTCTCCTGGGCAACCCATACAATCCAGTCAACCTTCTACTGGTCTTGGTGTTATTGGCCGTAGAAGTGTATCTGACCTCGGTGCCATTGGTGAAAATCTCAGCGGATCTGCTTTGAATTCCGGAGCGATGCATGATCAGATATTCAATTTGCAGATGCTTGAGGCAGCATACCACAAGCTTCCACAACCAAAAGACTCAGAACGTGCTAGGAGCTATACCCCAGTATGGATGCCAATTATCTTCATCTTTTTTTGGACCTGTTAAACTGTTAACTTGTACTGTGATATAATTATTTTCACTTTTATCTATTTCAGAGGCACCCTGCAGCCACTCCTCCTAGTTATCCACAAGTTCAGGCACCCATTGTAAATAATCCTGCGTTCTGGGAACGTTTGACCATTGATAGTTACGGCACTGATACATTGTTCTTTGCATTCTACTATCAACAGGTGCTATAACATAAATGTTGATTAATCCATATGTGGTATTGCTTCTGATATAACATCATGATGTGCTTGTTCTCAAGTCGGTTACTGTCTGCAGAATACCTATCAGCAATATTTGGCTGCAAAAGAGCTAAAGAAGCAATCCTGGAGGTATCACAGAAAATATAACACATGGTTTCAGAGGCACGAAGAGCCCAAAGTTGCAACTGATGA
>CAOJBK012284923.1:0-10011 GCA_948294925.1 Codiaeum variegatum
CAATACATGAAATTTTCAAACTAGGTTAGATTATATCATAGTTTTAAAATGTCTTATCAAAGTATGATAAGGTGAATACCTAGCCTTGAAAAGTAGAATTATTATTTCTGAGCTATCAAGGGGGAATCAAAATCCTAGCAGAGCAATCTCAGAAGAATAGAATCAAAAGATTGTGGAAGATTGGTGATAAAATTTTTCCCTATTGATGTTTACTTTCAAAGCAACTGACTCCAGATCAACAAAATTTTTAAAACTTTTGATTCTAAATCTCCAAACATGAAAAATATCAGGTATCAACTATAAAATCTAGTGTAGAATTGTAACTAAAAACCAACAGCATGGATCGAAATTAAAAAAATCTAAAGATAGATTTTCTTTTAGATCTACTTCAACTAAAAGTTTAATAATAATGAAGAAAACATCCTTCATTCATGAAATGAATCGTTGAAATTAATTAATTTAAGCTAAAATAATGTTTGATTTCCTTACTTGAAATTCCAATAAAACATTTTTCATGAATCCCTGAAATTGAAAATTAACGAAAGTGATAGAAAGCAAACACACCTTTATCCAGAGCCATTGATTCAAACTCCCCTAAGAGAAGAACTTACCTAGAAAAGTCTAAAATTAAATAGAAAATTAGAATAACTTATCAAATCAATGAAAATTTCAGAACATTACAAACATAAAAAAAATGGAATGCAGTTAGCCAATATAAAATATATTGTGATATTAAAACAAAGGGTGAATTAACCATTTTTTTTTCCAATAAAAAGATCAAAAGAATTGAATTGCACAAGTAACCAACCTCGTTGGTATGAAAATCCAAATCATGCAGAATAATTTTTTTTAAAAAGAAAACTTGTTTCAAAGAATACCCAAATTCAACAACACCTATGAACCTTTTGCAATTCTCCTCCACCATCACTGCTGCCAGCCTACAACCATATCAAAAGCCAAAGAGAAAAAAGAAGGGAAAAGAGGAAATGAAAATGAAAATAAATGTAGAGTAGGCAGAGTAGTTGATTTCAAAAACCTGAAAAAGAAAATAAAAATCCTTATAATTTCTAACTCTATTAAGAAGATTAGGTACTATTTTTAAAGTGAAAATGGAGGATAAGAAGTAGATAAAGCTTCAGTATATCACAACTAAGTTAGCACTTCTCAGCAAAATCAGAAGCTCCTAAACTCATAAAATTAATAAGAAAAAGAAAGTAACAAACAGAGTCCAAAAATGTAGGGAGAATTTTACAAGAACCTATAACTCTGCCTACTTGACAAATCGTCATAGAGCAAAGAATTGCAAAAGGATGGGCACGCAGGTCACCAATGAGAACCAGCATTACCACTACGATAACTAGCTAAGCTATAAATGACTTTATTACTTTCTCGATAAACATGAAAAATAACAAAATCTATAGAAGCAATAAAGTGCAAACAGTGAGACCACTTAAGCCTACAACTCCATGAAACATCTTTGGACTTGGACCTGAAAAGGTTCACCACGTACATAGAATCACTCTCTAACCAAACTTTGCTCTAACCAAACTGAGCTGGTTTAGCTAGAGCAAACATAACCGCTTTAAGTTCAGCCATAAAAGCATAATCGGTACCCAAATGCAAATTAAAAGCACCCTTGCAAAATTCTCTAGTATTTCTAAACACTCCACCCACCTCTAAGATACCTAGATAGCCTGCAGATGACCCATCAGTGTTAATTTTAATCCAACCTAGTAGAGGAGGTTGCCATACCACTCTAATAATTCTAGGTGCACTTTTAGGAATACCATGAATGCCAAGGCTTCTAAAAATTTGGAGCTCCTCTACATTCCTAGCCATCTTACCCAAATGGAAAAAGTCTGATTCTTTTATAAACTTCCATATACTTCTAAGAAAAATCTCAATACTAACATGAGACTCATCATGAATAATGCTATTTCATAAATGCCACAAATGACAAATAGTACTTACCACACCCTCATTCCATAGAATAGACACTTGAGATCCAAGGGAAGTTTGCATAACTTTCACAATGAGATTTTTAACATCACTTCTACAGTCTAAAGTAATGCCAAAAAGTGAGGATAGAGTTGCCCAAACTGTTCTAGCAACTTGGCATTGAACAACCAAGTGCTGAATTGATTCCCTCGCTGCACCACATAAAGCACAACAAGATGCTAAGCTGGTACCCTTCCACTGAATTTCATCATCAGTTGGTAAATAAGAAGATTAGGAATCAAATCATGATCTTCTTTAGGTGATCTTGCTGCATCTTTTTTCTAAATGCACTAAAATTAGGTCATTCATTGTTCTTGTTAACTGTTGCAACTCAGAAACATAAAAAATTGAACTTCAATAATTTGATTTCTTTTTGTAAGAGAAATAAATAAATCTCATTTAAACACACTGGAGTTGAATTGGATCAAACCCAGCCTCCAAAATCCCAAACAATCTAGAATTTAAATTGATTAATGAATAAGCACCAAAACCCAAATTTAAAAAAAAAATTAGTGAAAAAAAATTAAATAGAAACTTTTACCTGAAAACTCAAATCTCCTTTGCTGCAAACTCAAATTGACAAAGAGAAGCAGATGAATCCTAACAATGACAAATTTCAAATGAAATTAAACCCAAAAAAGTAACCCTAATAATTGGTTTCAAGTTAAAATACATAAACAAAGTTCACAAAATAAATTACGAAATTGAACAATCAAAGTAATTACCTTTCAAGTGTGATGCCACACCAAGATAGAGAGCAAGAGAGATAAGGATGGGACGGAGAGAAAGATATGGGAATAGTGAAAGACGAAGAGAGCGGACATGAAGAGATATAAGGATGGAAATTTACCTAATTCATCTTTTCCTTCTTATTACGTTGAAATGAACTGAGGGAGAAAAAGATGGAACGTAGAATGTGGGAGAGAGGGAGAGAGCATAACATTACTGAGGAAGTTGGAATGTTAAAGTAGTTTTTCAAATGGTTAAGGATAACGGTTGTTTCAGAAAAATGGTTAAGGATTACGTAGAGTAATGTTTTAAGTTGCCAAATTTCAAAGCTTTTTGTATACATGATTACAATTTTGCCATTATTATTGAAAATTGAAGAAGAAGAAGAAAAGGATAAAAATGGATATCACTTTGTTGACACCAAACTTCTAGATTTCTCTTAATAAAGTAGTATAGATACAATCACAAACAAATATTTCAACCCTTGAGATTTTTCTGTGATTTTCCTTAGAAAATAGGGAGCTAACTAATATTTTGTGAGCCATCCTTAGCCTCACAATAGTCAGACTAGATGCCTTAGTTTCTTTATTCTTTTTAAACTCAAGTCTATTGGTCATATTATGCCAAGCGGTGTAGGCATCCCAATCTCTAAGAGTGCAGTCATGTCCTTCAGTGCTAATACCCAACATATCTCCAAGCTCTTTAGTAGTAACATGATACTCTTTTTGTCTAATATTGAACTTAAAAGAGTACTCATCTTTCATAATCCTTAGGGATGAGAAAAAATCAATGGTCAAGTTGATATATACCTCGAGTGCAATGCTAAGGCAATGCCAATTAACAAAAATACACCTAATCAACCTTAGCAAGTCAGTATCCACATGTAATTTTTCCTTTAAGAAAGTCACATTTATAGGAGTACAAGTAAAATAGGTTCTAAATTTCAATATTTTTTCACACCTACTAATCTCCATTGTGTCATTAAAGACTAGCCCATAAGATAGAATTCGGAGATTTACTTTACGAGGTGATGGTGAAGCATCCCTCTGTTATCTTGAGCATTTAGAATCTGCTCTAGAAGAACTTGGAGCTTCCGGGTTGATTTTACCCCTCTTTGCACCTACTCTTCCTTGTCTAGTACTCATTTTTGAAGGATTAAGAGCAGCCAACCAAGAGATTTGAAGAAATTTTGAGGATGGGAGAAAGTTAGTGTTTATGGGGAAAATTAGGGAAAATATAAAATTTAGGGATTTTGAGAACAAATGAAGATGAAAATCAAGATATTTGAAGTGAAAAAATAATTAGGAATAGATTTTTACCTCCAATTTAGCAAAAAAAAAAAAAGGATTAAAAAGGAGAGGATTGCTCTAGTCGGCCATATGTAAGAGTTTAGTTTAGAAAAAAAAAATGAAAAACCTTTATATGCCTAGTTTTCATGGAGCATACAGGCGTATGGGGGTAATGACCATATGGTCGTATGTTAGCTCAGAAGAAAAATTCAAAATTGTGCCTACTGCATACGAGCATATGCTTTGGGGGCATATGGGCATATGGAAGACCTCATACGATTGTATGGCAAAAAAGCATACGGACGTATAGCTGTCTATAAGTTTAGTATAAAAGAATCTTGAGATTTTTCAAAAGTAGTTATGGCATAAATGATATGTTTACTCTCTAACACATTCATGGCAATACATTTGATCTATAAATTATCCTAAAATGATTTGATTCATTGAAATTGAACTAAATCTCTTTTAAGTTCATTCACATTATAACATATAAAGCATGTGAAGCACATGATCATACCATAACATCAAATAGTCACAAGATCATCAAAATATGGACATGTTAACTCACCAAAATAGAAGATTAGGGATAAATTATACTTAAGAGGCATCAATCATGCCTATTTCTCTTCGATTGTAGTAGAATGCCTCCTTATCAAGCGTTTTCATGAAGATGTTTGCCAATTGGTGTTCTGTATCAACAAATTCAACTAAAACATGCCATTTGGATGCATTATTTCTAAGAAAATGATGTCTTATATCTATGTACTTTATCCTAGAATAATGAATGGGGGGTTTTTAGATAAGTTTATGGCACTAGTGTTATCACATTTTATGGGAATGCAATATAATGTCATTCCATAATCTTCAATTTGCATTTTCATCCATAGAAGTTGAGTGAAACAATACACGACTACCACATACACTGCTTCCGCAGTTGATAATGCAACTAAAATTTGCTTTTTCGAAAACCATGAAATAAACATGCCACCGAAAAATTGATAAGTGCCACTTGTGCTTTTCCTATCAAGCTTACATCAACCAAAATCTACATCCAAATAGCCAACTAAATCAAAATATGAACCTTTTGGATACCACAAACCAAGATTTGGTGTATTCACTATGTACCTTAAGATTCTTTTTACACACGCAAGATGGGATTCCTTAGGATTTGATTGGAATCTAGCATAAGTGCATACACTAAAAAGTATGTTGAGATTGAATGTAGTCAAATATAATAATGAACCTATCATGCTCCTATAGAGTTTAAAGTCCACAGAATTACCTTTAGTATTCGCTTCCATTTTAGCATGGCACTCATAAGAGTGTTATAGGGCCTTGCTTCATCCATATCAAACCTCTTGAGCAACTCCTTAGCATACTTCGTTTGGTGAATGAGAGTTACATGCTCAAGTTACTTGATTTGCAAGCCCAAGAAGAGAGACTCATTAGTAGCACCGAATATGATGTCATCAACATAAATTTTAACAATTAGAGTGTCTTGCTTTTGCTTTTTGATAAAAAGGGTGGTGTCAACTTTTCCTTTTGTAAAATCTTTTTCTAATAAAAAGTTACTCAAGCTCTCTTACCAAGCTCTAGGAGCTTGTTTTAAACCATATAAAGCCTTTTTGAGTTTAAAAACATGGTTTGGAAATTTATGATTTTCAAAACTGGGAGCTTGTCAACATAAAATTCTTCTTGAATAAAGCTATTTAAAAATGCACTTTTAACATCCATTTGAAAAAGTTTGAAAATTTTAAAGTAAGAAAAATCAAGTAATATTCTAATTGCTTCTAATCTAGATACGTGAGCATATGTCTTATCAAAATTAATTCCTTCTTGAGAATACCCCTTAGCTACCAAGTGAGCTTTATTTCTTACCACGATTCTAGACTCGTCAAGCTTATTATGGAAGATCCATTTGGTTTCAATGATGGGATGGTCCTTTGGTCTTAGTACTAGACTCTGTATTTGGGTCCTTTCAAATTGATTGAGCTCCTCTTGCATGGTTAGCACCTAATGCTCATCTTCATCCAAGTCTTTAGGTTCCACCAAGGATAATAAAGCCATATAATAATAAGTATTATGGATTTAAGACCTTGTCCTTATTCCTTGAGTTGAGTCACCAATGATTTGAGAATTTTTGACTTCATTTCTCACTCTTGGATGTGGAGTATCCCTTTGTTGATGAATTTCTTAAATTTCCATGCCTGGTTGTTCATTTATCTCCTTAATTTTTACTATCTCCTCTATTTGACTTTTGGCCTCAACATCTTGCTTTAGTTGCTCTTGTTCGTCGTTTTCTAGGGTAAGATCATCCATTATGTCTCTAATTACTTTTATATGAGCATCATTCCTTACTACACACTTAGAAGCAAATTCATCAATATAATATGAATGGATTCTTTAATTAAGAGTGTTCTCTTATTGAAGACCCTATAAGTCTTTGAATGGTTTGAATAACCTAGGAAAATTACCTCATTCGACTTGGTATCAAATTTCTCCAAATCATCCTTGCCATTGTTATGCACATAGCACTTGGAACCAAATGCATGAAAGTATGAAATGTTAGGCTTTTTACCTTTTCCATAACTCATATGGAGTCTTTTTGAGTTAGACTCTAATCATAGCCCTATTTATGATGTAGAAAGAAGTGTTTATGGCTTCAATCCAAAAATATTTAGGCAAATCATTTTTACAAAGCATGTTCCTAGAAATTTCTACCAATGATCTATTTATCCTCTCAATAACTCCATTTTGTTAAGGAGTCATAAGTGCAGAAAAATTAAACTCAATGCAAAATTTTTCAAAATTAAAAATTTCAAATTCAGTACCGTGATCACTTCTAATGCATGTGATGGCATACCCTTTTTTATTTTCTAAAGATTTTGCTAATGGTATGAATGCACTAAATGCATCACTCTTATGTGCAAGAAATAACACCTAAGTAAAATGTGAAAAATCATCTATAACAACCAAACAATAGTGTGTACCACCAAGGCTAGATGTTCTTATTAGACCAAACAAATCAATATGCATAAGTTGCAATGGTCTAAAAGTAGAAATCACATTTTTTGGGTTTAAAAGAACTTCTAGAGTGCTTGCCCTTAGCACATGCATCATAAACACTTTCATTTTTGAAAACAATTTTAGGAAAACCATTTACCAAATCTTTTCCAGAAAGTTTGGATAGAACATCCATACTTATATGGCATAGTCTCCTATGTCATAAAGTAGGATCCCCATCCTTTGAGGAAAATAAACAAAGATCCTTAGTTTCTTGATTGCTCAAGTCCACCAAGTACACATTGCCCTTGCGATACCCAATAAAAGCAATTTTGTTGGTTTTGATATCAAATACTTCACAAATATAAGAATCAAAATAAAATTTTAAAACCTATGTCACACAACTTACTAACACTAAGCAAATTATATTTCAAGTTATGCATAAAAAAAAAACTTTAGCAAGAGTAAAGTCATGTGCTAACTCCACAAATCTTACTTTTAGAGTTGTTACCAAAGCTCACATTGCCTCCTTCCTTTTCTTCAAACTTTATGAACTTCTTCTTATCTCTGATCATGTGCTTGAAGCAACCACTATCAATAACCCATCTATCTTACTTGGATTTAATGTTAGCAAACAAAAGAACAAAACCTCAACCTTTTGATAGTACCCACTTTATCTTTGGTCCATTCTTGTTAGCTCTACTTGGAACCCATTTACCTTTAGGAATGTCATTGGAATCCTTTGAAATCCATACTTTCCTAATGGTATATGGCCTCCTAAGTCTAATAGGACAAGTCCTAGGTGTATGATCATGGAATTTGTAATAGTTACACTTAACCTGCACTTTATGCACAACATCCCTTTTTTATAAAAAAATGTATTGCAAACTCTTTCTTTCTCCTCAACCTTGTAACCAAGGTCGAATTTGTCATACACACCTCTTTGAGAAATCAAGATTTCATCTAGAATCTTACTCCTACTAGAGAACTTCTTTAAAAGTTCTTTGGAGTCATTGAGTTCTAGTTTTATCTTGATTTTACCTTCTTTGAGGCAATCAAATGAATTTTACAAATAATTTAGTTGGGTCATGAGTTTTTATTTTTCTAACTCAAATGATTTAGAGCTTTCGCCCTTCACATGCCCACATTTTAATTTATGAAAATCCTTTTTCAAAACTTTATTTTCTTTGATGATTGAAACATAAACCATCATAAGTTCATCAAAAGAATAAGTTTTGGATGTTACCTCATCATCCTCTTAAATGCTATCTTCTTGTGCCATCAAGCACAAGTTTGCCTCCTCATCTCCATCGGATGAGTCATCATCACTAGAGTCGTCACTTCCACTTGAAGTGGCATATGCTTTGTCTTTCCCTTTGGATGAGCTCCTTTTTCTCTTTTCCCTTCTTAGATTCCTTCTTCTTGAACTTACTCTTTGATAGGTATTTTTTAAACTTCTTAGCAGGCAAGGCCATATCCTTATCATCACTATCATTGCTTGATCTTCTTTAGATTGTTTCTCCTTATGAGTCGCCTTGAGAGAAAGGGTTTTCTCCTTTTTATTTGATACACTAGGTGTACCTCTAAGATCCTTTCTCAATTTGAGCTTCATTTCTTGCTTTAGGAGAATACCGATAAGAGTCTCCAAACTCATATCTTTGAAATCCGATGAAGCCTCTACCGCATCTACCTTGGAATCAAATTCAGCCGGAAGACATCTAATGATTTTGACAACCATGTCATTGTTGTTGAATTTTCGTCCAAAGGCCATAAGCTCATTCAATAAAGTAATGAACCTTGTGTACATGCTGATGTGTGAAACATTTATGCAATTTTATTATAACTTTTCCCTTACTTAGAGACTTTTAGGTACTAATTCAATATTTAAATTCTCAAATTTCTATTTATTTTAGTACTTTATAATCTTATGACGTTTTAGTTAATTTTGCATGTTTTGGATCCTAATTAAAGTATAAAAATAAAAAGGAATAAATGAGAAAAAATTTTCTTATAAGTGTCAGAATAAAATTAACTCTAAATTAATTAAATGATTAAAAAAGTAGGAGAGTTAATGTTATGACTTTATTTAGGTTTAAGTTTTAAGTTATATTTAATTAAGTATTGAAGTTTGAGTTATATTTAATTTAGAATTAAAATACTTTTTGAGCAGATGAAAGTAAAAATAGTTAATGAAATCATAAAAGTTGAATTAAATTTCAGAAAACGTGAATGAACTTTTATGAAAATCAATGCATTAAATCTTCATAGTTCCTTAATTCAGAAATGTTTAATAAGTTAAGAGTTAATAAATGTTTTATTTATGGCTATAGTTTAATGTGTGGTTAATTGACTTATGTTTTTGATGTGTACATAGTGATGGAATGAGAGTTAGAGAAAAAGGAAGAAAAAGCTCAAAGAGTATAATTAAAAGAAGAAAAGAAAGAGTAGTTTTTGAAGAATTTTTGGAAATGAGTTGAAGGATTCTTTGAAGGGATCTCCATCACAGATTATCTGGACTTTTATATAAATTTTCTTCAAGAATTCTAAGCTTTTTCATAAAGGTGTTCTTCATAAACACTTGTTTGATTTTACTTGAATTAATTTTAGAAATATATTTATTTAAATGATTTGTTTAATTTTATCGTTTGTTAATTCAATTATGTGTGGCTAGGTATCTATTCTAGGATTTAAATGGATTATAACTGAAATTGCCAAACTAAACCATATATGATTATCTTTATCTTATACAATTTGGATTAAATTATTTTTCTTGTTATTATTGTTGTGTGAATGACTGATCTCCTTTTGCACAAATTTAAGATATTATAAGACGGAGTGAAAGTAGAAGTACAACATTAGTTCAAGGGAAAAATAAACCTAGGTTAAATATTACATAGACATATGAATATTTCCTAGGTGGTGATTAATTCTTTTTCCAAAAAATCTTAATGAGTTTAATCTAATTTCTTACAAGCACGACAATAGATGTAAG
>CAOJBK012285287.1:0-26650 GCA_948294925.1 Codiaeum variegatum
TCAGTAACTGTGTTTTGACCGCGAATTTACGCTAAAATTTCAATCCCGCGCCTTTTTAATTACTGACGCATTACTGACGCTTATTTGCGTCAGTAATATTTTTTTAATTTTTTTACTGACGCACTACTAACGCATTACTGATGAAAAATTGGGTCATTAAGTTACTGACCCAATTTTTGCGTCAGTAAATGCGTCAGTAAAAAATTAAATTTTTGTTTTTTTTTGCGTCAGTAACTCTATTTTTTGCGACAGTAATTACTGACGCAAAAAAATGCGTCAGTAAATTGCGACAGTATTTAATTTATTTTTTGTAGTGTAACCTCGCCGCCTCTAGCGTACCTTACATTTGGTGTTTCTAGAAGAAGCGACTGCGGACCTTATTAGGAGCCAAGGAAAACATATTTGACGACTAAAAGAACAAATTCTTCTCTGTAAGAGCATTGGAGCGGCTTAGAAAAGGCAGGGTAGGCTTCGGGTTCACTGGCGAATATAGAGGCTTGCTAAGGGTAGTGAAGTTGGATAAGAATATGACCCTTGCTGATGCCCACGGCATCTAAGCCCTTGCTTGCTATGGTCATTTTTTTGATTGAAGCCTGATCATAGGCTCATCCTATATTCTAGAAGTTGATGGGTCTTATTCGTTGCCTCGTACTGTGTGACTTTCCTCCTATAAAGCTTCGCCTATTAATATTTTTGTTAAGTTTGTTTGTTATATTGCTAATTTTACTTTTACTTTCAGAGCCTTTGAAAGATCAAAAGGCAAGGGTAGTGCTAAAGGAGGTGGCCAAATCAATAGTAGATGCCTTTCCGGAGGTGGCGAGACAGTCCCTTCGCCTTGTTGATAATAAGGCATTTTTTCTGCCGTCAAATTTCCAAAAGGAGATCGTGATGACATCTGGTATTACGATCACTTGATTAAGGGCTTACTATTTCCCCCTTGTCCTTTCTTCTGTCGGTGCTTCGAATATTTTCAAATTAACCCAATGATGTTAACTCCTAACTCCATTAAGGACCTCCACTGCTTTAAAGTGATATGCTTCATTCTGGGTATTAACAATCCGAGTTCGAAGATGTTTCAAGCTTTCTTTAACCTCGCCGCCTCTAACGAGCCTTACATTTGGTATTTCTAGAAGAAGCGACCACGAACCTTATTAGGAGCCAAGGAAAACAAGGTTGATGACTAGAAGAACAAGTTCTTCTCGGTTATAGCATTGAAGCTACTTAGAAAAGTTCAGGTGGGCTTCGGGTTCACTGGCGAATACAGAGGCTTGCCAAGGGTAGAGAAGTTGGATAAGAATATGACCCTTGCTTGCTATGGACATCCGAGCCCTTGCTTGCTATGGTCGTTTGTTTGATCGAAGCCTGATCACGGGCTCATCCTATATTCTTAAAGTTGATGGGTCCTATTCGTTGCCTCACACTGTGTGACTTGCCTCCCATAAGGATTCACCTATTAATATTTTTATTAATTTAGTTTGTTATATTGCTAATTTTATTTTTACTTGCAGAGCCTTTAACAGATCAAAAGGTAAGGGCCGTGCTGAATGAGGTGGCTAAATCAATGGTAGATGCCTTTCCGAAGGTGGCGAGACAGTCCCTTTGTTCTGTTGATAGTAAGGCATTTTTACCTCCGTCGAATTTCCAAAAGGAGATCGTGATTACGTCTAGTATTATGATCACTTGATAAGGGGCTTACTGTTTCCCCTTTCTCCTTTCTTCTGTTGGTGCTTCAAATAATTTCAAGTTAACCTAATGATGTTAACTCCCAACTCCATTAAGGACCTCCACTGCTTTAAAGTGATCTGCTTCATTCTGGGTATTAATAATCCGAGTTTGAAGATGTTTCAAGCTTTCTTTAACCTCGTTGCCTCTAGCGAGCCTTACATTTGGTATTTCTAGAAGAAGCGGCTGCGGACCTTATTTGGAGCTAAGGAAAACAAGGTTGACGACTGGAAGAACAAGTTCTTCTCGGTTAGAGTGACAAAGCTTCTTAGAAAAGTCTAGGTGGGCTTCGAGTTCACTGGCGAATACAGTGGCTTGCCAAGGGTAGAGAAGTTGGATAAGAATATGACCCTTGTTGATGCCCAAGGCACCCGAGCCCTTAATTTCTATGGTCATTTTTTTGATCAAAGCCTGATCATGGGCTCATCCTATCTTCTTGAAGTTGATGGGTCCTATTCGCTGCCTTGCACTGTGCGACGTGCCTCCCATAAGGCTTTGCCTATTAATATTTTTGTTAATTTTGTTTGTTATATTGCTAATTTTGTTTTTATTTGTAGAGCCTTTGACAGATCAAATGTCAAGGGCTGTGTTGAATGAGGTGGCTTAATCAAAGGTAGATCCCTTTTCGGAGGTGGCGAGATAGTCCCTTCGCCCTGTTGATAATAAGGCATTTTTGCAGTCGTCAAATTTCCAAAAGGAGATCGTGATGACATATGGTATTATGATCACTTGATTAGGGGCTTACTGTTTCCCTCTTCTCCTTTCTTCTGTCGGTGCTTCGAATACTTTCAAGTTAACCCAATGATGTTAACTCCTGACTCCATTAAGGGCCTCCACTGCTTTAAAGTGATCTGCTTCGTTCTGGGTATTAACAATCCGAGTTCGAAGATATTTCAAGCTTTCTTGAACCTCGCCGCCTCTAGCGAGCCTTACATTTGGTATTTCTAGAAGAAGCAACTGCAAACCTTATTTGGTGCCAAGAAAAACAAGGTTGATGACTGGAAGAACATGTTCTTCTCAGTTATAGTGTTGAAGATGCTTAGAAAAGTCCAGGTGGTCTTCGTGTTCACTGGTGAATACAGAGGCTTTCCAAGGGTGGAGAAGTTGGATAAGAATATGACCTTTGCTTGCTATGGTCATCCGAGCCCTTGCTTGCTATGGTTGTTTGCTTGATCGAAGCCTGATCATGGGCTCATCATATCTTCATGAAGTTGATGGGTCTTATTCGCTGCCTCGCACTGTGCGATGTGCCTCCCATAAGGCTTCGCCTATTAATATTTTTGTTAATTTAGTTTGTTATATTGCTAATTTTGTTTTTACTTATAGAGCCTTTGATATATCAAAAGGTAAGGTCTGTGCTAAAGGAGGTGGCCAAATCAATGGTAGATGCCTTTCTGGAGGTGGCGAGATAGTCCCTTTGCCCTGTTGATAATAAGGCATTTTTACCTATCCGGTGCTTCAAGACCGGGCAGCTCGGGCTGCAAACTCTTGAAGAAAATCGAGCTCCTATGGCTTCCACCAACTTGAATGTGGAAGTAAAAGATATAATTACCTGAAGAACTTTAGGGTTGGGAAGGAGCAGCTGGATTCTTCCTCATAGCGTGATCCTTCCGCTCTAGCCCTCTCTGCAGCTGAAGTTCAAGGTGAAGAGGTAGTTGGCCCTTCTAGGGGTGAAACTAAGGTGGCAATGGATGAGTTGGAGGATTCTTTAGATGTGCGTCTTGTCTACAATAGGGGAATGCCCATTATTGTAGATTCTGCTGAAGCAAAACCAGAGGGGAAAAATTTAAATAGGCTTCGCAGAGCATCTGAAAAGGTTGAGGCTGTAACAAAAAATCCTTTCTAGCTCAGAAGACCGCGATATTATCCCCTTAATATTAAGAGTGAGCTGGTGGATAGGCTTGTGAAGAATGATGATGAGTTCACAGGGGTTTATAACCAAGTGCTAGATTTCTTGGACGAGGTCTCCCCCAATCTCGACAAGTTTCACAAGTTGTCGAGCCAGTTCTATCAGCATATCCATGTCATGAAGGATGGATCTTTATTGGTGCTACAGTATAAAAAGTTTTTGAAGCTTCATCCTTAGAGGCTTTCAAAAGCCTGGAACAATGGAGCGACCTTACACCAATGGATATTTCAAAGGTTGTCAAAGCTGCGAAGGCTTTGGATGAATCACTGGCTCAAAATCCGCCTCCTTCGCTAGTTCAGACCCTTCCTTCCTTTTCTTTACCACTTTAGGTTCTGCCTTCTAAATCTTCTTCTTTGCCAATACAGGTTCTACCTTCTGAACTTTCTTTCCTAGTTTAGGCTATGCTACCCGAACTCTCTTCGCCGGTTCAGGTTCTGCCACTTGAACCTTCTACTGAGTCATTCCTTTAAGGTATATAATCTCTATTTTTTTTAAACTTCATTTAACTTTGTAGGGGACCTTACAACTGGTCTGGTAGGCAGGGATGAAATCAATTCTCAATCTACTTCTGTCCCCCCTAAGTCTAAGCCCATTGATTTGAGGTATCTAATGGAGACCCTGGGATCCATAGAGGCCTTGGAGGCTCTTCTAAGGTAGGCTTAGCCATTAAGGGTTACCCATCAAACATATGAGGCACAAGAGGTGAATCTAGCATTAGCTCCAATCCATCCTGAAGATGAACCTATTCTTGGGGGTCTTGCTGAGGTTAAGGGTATACCTACTGTGCTGATTGAAGGTGAGGGGAGCCTTGCTGCTTGGGTTCCCACTAAAGCCCCTATGGCTAAGTGGAGGGTGTATATTGATCTTTAGGACCTTGTCCATCCCCTCGGCCTATGGGGGAAATCTGTGTATTGACCTTCCTTAGAATCTTTCTACTGAGGGTGGATCTTCTGGTCTACCGAGCCTGGTTATCTCCAGAAACCAGGTTCCTCATACATTGAAGGTACTCTATTCTTTCTTGAGTTTCTTCTCTCTTCTTGTTTTATCTTTTTACTATCTGCTTCATTCTTTTATCTACAAGAAGCGACATACCATTTCAATGGGTTGTTGCATGACATGGAAACTAGCAGGGTTTCGAATGAAGCATTGGAAATGCAAGTAGCAATGCTTCAGGAAAAGAACAAGGCCTTGATTGCTAATAAGAAAATCTCAGAGTCTCATATTGTGGAGCTTGAGGCCTATGTTATGGAGCTTGACTCCATCAAAAAAAGAATGAAGAGTTCATTTCTACCAATACATTCTTAAGGTAGTAAACTAAAGCTTTGGAAGTTGAGAACACTGAGCTCGAGGAGTGTTTTCAGCGGATGTCCAATGAGGCTCATAATTCGAGTGAGGTAGTCGATATGTATGTGAAGAAGTTGGATTCCTTGGTGGAGAAACTTCCTTATATGCTAAAGGATGAGGTTCACAAATTTGCTGAATCTCACTTTTTCAAGGGATGGCACAACGTTGAGGTAGTCTTGAGAGGTATTGAATGGTATAACCGAGCCCTGACCTCAGTATATGAAAAATTTTCCAAAAGCAAGGGCTCACTTCAACCCCTTAGCCATAGAAGGAAATGTGCCTGACATTCAGCTCTCCGAGTATGCAGATAGTATCAATGCTCCAAATCTAACTTTCCTTAAGTAGATACCTCCGGCCTATGACAAGTCTAAAGAGCCTCACCAAGCATCTCCCTCCATCTCCTCCAGTGAAGATCAGCTGCCCATCAGCAGGTTGCTCTAGCTTTCGTACCAAGAAGCTAGCACTTCTCAAGTCTCTCATTCATAGGATTTTTAACAGTTGCGACTATAATTATAATATTTACTTTGTAACACATACTTTGTAACACTTTTTGTAATCATTCTTTTGAATTCAAATTCGTTGTAAAGAAGTTTTTGTAAATGATTATTCTTTTATAATAAAATTAATCATTTTCTCATCCTCATATTTTTGTTCTTATTTATCTTTAGCTAAACCTTGCTTTTGGGCTTCACTTTTATTTTTTATTATACCATACTCTAGGCCTCACTTAGCATTGTAACTTTCCTTGATAGGATATTCCTTTTGAAGTTCCTTTCATTTCAAGTGATGCTTGATATTTTGACTCATTTGTCTTTGACGCTCCACTTATAGTATGGCTTTGCCAGTCTAGGTTCAACATAAGTACCCCCCTTTAAAGGGTCTTTTACCTATCAAGGCTAGTCTTAGATGCCCTCCCTTATAGGGTCTTTTGTTAGTTGAGGTTGGTCTTAGGTGCCCCCCTTAGAGGGTCTTTCGCCAATCAATGCTGATCTTAGGTGCCCCCCTTATAAGGTCTTTTGCCAATTAAGGATGGTCTTAGGTGCCCCCCTTAGAGGGTCTTTTGCTAGTCAAGGCTGATCTTAGGTGCCCCACTTAGAAGGTATTTTACCAATCAAGGCTAGTCTTAGGTGCCCCCCTTAGAGGGTATTTCGTCGGTCAGGGCTGGTCTTATGTGCCCACCTTAAAAGGTCTTTTGCCAGTCAAGGCTAGTCTTAGGTGCCCCCTTTAGAGGATCTTTTGGTGCCCCCCAGTTCCCCCGCCCCCGTAGAGTGTCTTTGAGTAGTTAAGGCTGGTCTTAAGGTGCCCCCCTTAGAGGGTCTTTTACCAGTCAAGGCTAGTCTTAGGTGCCCTCTTTGGCTCCTTTTGGGTTCATTGTTGCTCTTTGCTTTTTTAGGGTCTCCGGCTATTTCTGACTTTTTGTTTATTTTGGATCTTGGTGATGCAATGTCTACCTTCAGTCTTCTAGGTATCGTTGTTCCTTCTAGCTTCTTTGTAGCTCTGGTCTGGTGTTCTACGATTCAACGTCCGCCTTCAGTCTTCTAGGTCGCGTTGTTCCTTCTGGCTTCCTTAAAGCTCTGGTTTGGTGTTTTGTGTCGTGCCCCCCATGGAGGGTCTTTCGCCAGTCAAACTGGACTTGGTGCCTCATCTTATAGAGGTCTTAGTGCCCCCTTGAAGGGTCTTTCGCTATTCAAGCTAGGCTTAGTACCTCATCTCATAGAGATCTTAGTGCCTCCCCCCCTGGAGGGTCTTTCTCTAATCAAGCTGGGCTTAATGGCTCATCTCATAGAGGTCTTAGTGCCCCCCTAGAGGGTCTTTCACTAGTCATGCTAGGCTTAGTGCCTCATCTCGTGAGGTCTTAGTGCCCCCCTTGAAGGGTCTTTCGCCAGTTAAGCTGGGCTTAGTGCCCCCTACCCCCCACCCCCCCTTTGGAGGGTCTTTGGCCAATCAATTTGGGCTTTGCTGCTCCGAGCTTTGTGTATTCCTCTTATGCTATCTCACTCATCTGCTTAGAGTTTTGGTACCTTTCTTAGCTTGGTGCCCCCCTTGGAGGGTCTTTCACCAGTTGGCTGGGCTTAATGATTTTGTTGGTTAGAGAATTATAATTGGGTTAAAGAGATGTTTTTTTTTTATTTATTTCCAATTAGGAATAGTACAATTTCAAGTTTTGTATATTCCATGTATGTGGCACCTCTTTGTTTTCCATGGTTTGCAGCTTATATACGGCTGGACCGATAGCTTTTTCTACTTTGAATGGGCCTTCCCAGCTCGGTGCTAGCTTTCCCATGCCTTCGCGTTTCCCTGTTGCTTCAAGACTTCTCATTATTAAGTCTTATGCTTTGAATATTCTGCTTCTAACTCTTCGGTTGAAGTAGCTTGCAACCCTATTCTTGTAAGCTGCAGTTTTGATGTAAACTTACTCTTTCAACTAGTATAGTAGGTCCAGATCAATCTTCATTTGTTTCTTATTTTCTTCTTTACTGTAGTAGTATACTCTTCCACTGGGCTTTCCTATGTCAACTGGGAGGACCGCTTCAATGCCAAATTTAAGGGCGAAGGTGTCTTGCCTGTTGATTCTCTGGGGATCATTATATATGCCCATAACACATGGTGCAACTACTCTCCCTAGTTTCTCCCACATCCTTTGAGTCTTTTTTTCAACCTTTGGATGATAGTTCTATTAGTAACCTAAGTTTCCCCATTTGATTGAGGATGGGAAACTGAGGAAAAATGCTGCCTTATGTTGAGGCATTCACATAGGTCTCTCATCTTGGCATTGTCAAATTGCTTTCCATTGTCGCTGATGATTTGATGCGGTACTCCGAACCTGCATATAATATTCATCCATACAAATTTTACGACATTTTCTTTTATGATTGTTGCAAGAGCTTCTGGTTCTACCCATTTGGTAAAGTATTTCACTGCTACAAGGAGAAACTTCCTTTAACCTATGGTTGTGGGAATAGGTCCTACTATGTTCATCCCCCATGTAGCAAATGGCCATGAGCCATACATGGGTGTTTGTTTCATAGCTGGAGTCTTACATAAATTGGCAAATTTCTGGCATACTTGGCACCTTCTAACTAGTTTCATGGAATCTTCTTTCCTGGTAGGCTAATAGTATCCATACTTGATGGCTTTAGCTACTAAGGTCTTTCCTCCCACGTGCATTCCATATGCACCCTCGTGCATTTCCCTCAACACATACTCTGCTTCAGTGGGAGTGAGACATCTAAGACATGGAAGTGAGAAGGCTCGCTTATAGAGGACTCCGTTGTATAAGGAGAAGTGTGAGCTTCTCCACTTGATGTTCCTCGATAGCTTAAGGTTTTCTGGGAGTTCGCCTTTCTCCAAGTAGGCTCTTATTGGATCCATCCAGCAAGGTACTGGCTCTGTACACATAACAACTTTGAATTCTTCTATGGAAGGCTAGGCTAAGACCTTTAAGAATACCTTGCTGGGGATGTCAATTGGGTGAGCTATAACAAGCTTGCTCATACTGTCTACTATGCTATTAGCAGCCCTTGGGATCTTCTTGAATTCAATTTTAATCCCCTTCTCTTTCATCTTCTTCAATTGCAAGTCCATTTTCTCTAAGTATTTGACTATGTCAGGATGTATTGCTTTGTAAAGGCCTTCGACATGGCCTAACACTAGCTATGAGTTGTTACAGATGTGTAGTGTTTCAACATGTAGGTGCTCAGCCATAAAGAGGCCTTGAAGGAGGGCTTCGTATTCAGTTATGTCATGTGTTGTTGTGAAGTCCAGCTTCAGGGTGAACTCTATAAAAACTCCCTCTTCATTCTTTAGCATGACCCCTACCCCACTGGCTTCTTTGCCACTAGCTCCATTAACAAATAGCTCCCATTAGACCTTCGAGATTTCGTCTTTGAGTTGCCTTTGAGACTCGTTGCCCGGTATTTCCTCTAATGGGAATGAACATTCTGAAATGAAGTCTGGTAATGATTGAGCCTTGATGGCTTTCCTAGGTCTATATGCCAGGCCATATCCCCCCAATTCTATGGCCCAACAAAGTAGGCTTCCGAAAATTTTTGGTTTATGTAAGAGTTTTTTTTAAGGGTTTATCTATAACTACCACTCCTTGATGTTCTTCTAAGTAGACCTTGAACTTTTTGCAGGATAGCACTAGGGTATACACCATCTTTTCGAGGGGATTGTAGTTCAATTCTGTCTCCTGTAGTACCTTGTTGAAATAATATAATTGCTTCTGGAGATCTCCTTCCTCCCTAACCAGCACTGAGCTAACTGCATGTTGCGAAGCTAACCTTTTAGCGGCCTACTCAAGAATTGTTCCTATGCAAGGAAAGTCTTTAAATTGTCCATGGCTTACTAATAATCTTTAATCCATTAGAAGGTGGCGCTCCTTCTAAGCTTCTTGAAAAATGGAAGATACTTCTCCTCGGATTTTGACGTGAACCTATTTAGGGCCACTAGTCTTCTTGTTAGCTTCTGGACTTCTTTAACAATCCTTGGAGGGTTCATCTCTATAATGGCTCGGAACTTTTCCGGGTTTGGCTCAATCCCCCTTATGCTAACTTGATAGCCTAGGAATTTTCCTCCATTGATGAAGAAGGAACACTTCTCTTAGTTCAGCTTCATTCCGTAGGCATTCATCACCTCAAGCACTTCCTTCAGATCTTGAATATACTGTTGGAAGTTCATGCTCTTAACTACCATGTCATCTACATATGCCTCGAGATTTTTCTCAAGTTGTTCCTTGAACATGCTATTGACAAGTCTTTGATAGATGGCTCCAACATTCTTCAGCCGAAAAGGCATAGATACATAGTAGTATATTCCCTTCTCTGTGATGAATGAAGTATTCTCCTCTTCCTCTTCATCCATTCTAATTTGGTGATAGCCTTGCTTGGCATCAAGTAGTGAAAAATATTTGTAGCCAGCTGTTACATCTACTAGCTTATCTATCATAGATAGTGGATAAGAGTCTTTTGGGCAAGCCTTGTTCAGATCAGTAAAATCCACACACTTATGATAGCCTCCATTTGCTTTCTTGACTAACATCATAATTGCAAGCCAATTTGGGAACTGCACCTCCCTAATAAACCCAGCTGTAACCAGCTTATCAACTTCCTCGACAATAATAACATGTCGTTCAGCTCTGAAGCACCTCTTCGTCTACTTGATTAGTCTGAAGGTAGGGTTCACATGTAGTTTGTGCATTATTACTTCAGGGCTTATTCCTAGCATGTCAGTGGAGACCCATACGAAGGTCTTAACATTAATTGTCAGGAACTCTAGCCCCTGCTACTTCTCTTCTAGGATCAAAGTGAAATTGATCTGCAAAGTTCGACCACCATCAGCAACTTCAAAGGGTTCAGGCTTTTGAGCAGATTCGCCTTTTGATTCTGCCTAAACCTCTTAGGGACCTGTTTCTACTAAATTCACCTTATCCAGTTCCAATGATATGGCCTTCCTCTTCTTTTCAATCGTCAATGTCATCCTGGAAGCCACATCACCATAAATATGCAAATTTGATCCATCATGAAGGGGAACTATCAATCTGTACCTTTTGATGCTTACAGAAGCATCTAGATCCCATAGCTGCAGCCTTCCTAACAGTACGTTGTATTGCATAGGAAGTTTTATTACCACAAAGATCGCCATTACTGCCACTGCATTCGGAGCTTTGTCTACCATTACAGGCAACTCAATAGTACCTACTACTGGGATGATGGCTTTATCCAGAGTTCACATCGATACTTATAAGGGCTGAATTTGTGAGCTTTTGATCCCCATTTGTGTAAATGCTTCCTAAGATAGGAGGTTCATCGAGCTCCCAGTGACAACAAAGATTCTCCAAACCTTGAAATTAGCCACCACCGCTGAGATTACAATAGCTTCGGCCTTCTTGGTGGCTTTACTTGCCAAACCAGATGCAGGCTGCTTCGAGCCATTGAAATAAATGAACTCTGATGGATCATGAGCTCAAGCCACTTCCTTCCCCTTTCTAAGACTGAGAGGAACATCTTCCGGTCCTCATGTAAGGTAGAGAATGTCTCCAGCCACTCCATCTTCAATTGGTATGACCTGCGTTGGCTTCGCTGGCCCTGCTTGATCAGCCTTTTTAATATAGCTTCTGAGATATCCCTATTGTATAAGCCTTTCGATCTCCTCCAGGAGCGAGCTGCAGTTATTAGTAGTAATGCCATGAGCGTTGTGAAATTTACACCATATGGACCTATCTCACTTTACTAGGCCTTTCATGATAGGCTTAAGCCTCTTCCATATATCTTTGTCTTGAAAAGCTACAAAAACCACCTCTAGTTTGGCATTTAATGGTGTAAGCTTGGAGGGGTCGAACCTCTCCCTCTTGGGTGGTTTAATATGTCATAGTGGAGGATTTTGCCTATTAAATAGTGCCCCTCTCTTTGGTGTCATGTCATCCTTCTTGGATTTCTTTTGGGACGAGTCTCCCTCTTCTGGCTTCCTTCTCTTGTAAAACTCGTTCTCCCTAAAAGCATCATCTTGCTTAATGTACTCCTCTGCCATGGCCATGGCTTCATTTAAAGTCCTCGGCGAGCTCCGGACTAGAGCTTTAAAATGGTCTTGGTGACTTGTGCACTTTTGTAGAGCTTGAATTGCTCGAGGTTCGTCAATATCCGTCACTTTCAATGTTTCTCTATTGAAACGAGCGATGAAGTCTCTGAGCGACTCATCCAAACCCTGCTTTACCTATTCAAAGGCTCGGGTCGGTGCTGGTATAGGGATATTGGCTGAAAATATTTTGACGAACATATTTACTAGACTCCAGAATGAGTCTATGTTGCCTTCGACATGCTATCATACAACTTTATTGTAGCCCCTCCTAGTGTACCCCTGAATGCTCAGCAAAGTGCTTCATCTCAGTGGTCTACAACTCCACTAAATGTTTATAGTTTAGAACATGCACCTTAGGATCTTTACTGCCATCCTACTTGGTCATCTGTGGCTATTTTAACTTTCTAGGCATTTGGAATTCCTCTGTGCTTCTGTAAAATGGAGATTTAAGGTAGAGAGTAAAGCTTCTTCTCTAGTTTGGCTTGGTACCTGCCATCTCCTCCACATATCTCCTAACCTCTTCTCTCAGTATTGCTTTGGACCTATAGTGGTTTGAGGCCTCTTGATCATCTATCTTGGGATTCCCGTGTCTACTTGTATGTTTATGTCTTCGTTTCAAACCCCTATGGGACTGTCTCCTATGATCCTTTTCTCTCTAACTCCTGGCTTCACTAGTAGTGAACCTATCCTCTGTGGCCTCCCTTTCATCTGTTTGATTCTATCCTCTCTTCTCTGACTGGTACTTTTAGCACTGATTTGATTCTACCTTGTCCCTCCACAAGCCTAGTTGGTGGGGCTCCTGCTACATTAGCTAGAGTATTTAGCCTTCTGTTTACTACAGGTGGGTTATTATCAACCTGGGCTAGTGGGTTAGGTGCTTGGCTTAGCTGAAGTTGTGGAAGTAAAAGGATAAGATTAGTGACTAAATTCTATTAGGCAGCCATGAGATCTAAGGTTGTAAGAGACTATAGTAGGTGTAAGGATGGCATAGAATGGCTTGGCACTTGATGTTCTCCCATGAAGCTTTGGATGGTTTGTACGGAGGCGGCTAGATTGGTCAAGGCCATTACTGGAGTTTGATTTGCTGAGGGTGTACTGGCTATTTGATTTATGTTGGTGGGTGGAGGAGCACAATGTGGGCTTCCTCGTGGGCTAGTTCCATTATGAGAGCTTTTGCTATAATGCAGGCTTTGAAATGTTTTAGTCAGGAAACTTTGCATACCTCACAGATGGCACCAAATGAAGTGTGAAGTTGGGTCATGCTGATGGAGGTTGACTCATCTAGTTAGCTTTGAATTACCTTCACAGGAAAAGCACTAGTCAAGGGTATCCGGACCTTGTGTCCTGCGATAACCCTCCGACGCTCAAGTCATAATCTCTATTAAGAGAGAAAAGCTCTCAAAGATGGAAGAATATGGGTTTTAGCTTAGAGTGTACTTAGAGTGAACTTACCTATTATGAGGCATTAGATGTTATATTTATAGGGTGAAAACCCTGTGGTGGGACACATGTCCGCTTCATGTGTATTGCAGAGCACCTGATGATGGGACTTGTGATGTAACCACTAAGTAGCTTTAGATCCTTGTGACATCTATCCCTGGTGGCCCTCGAACCCCCAAAAGGCTAATATGACAAAATTTATTAGATGCTTGGGGTTCAGGTGGAACAAAGGTGTTGAAGGGCTCAGACGAACCCTAGATAATTAGTTGAGGCCGAACCTGGTTGATGTTGAACCATAACAATTAAATAAGGGGATAACATAATAACAAAAGACGTTACAAATAAAGGACCTGAACACACCACCCGCACCAACCCTGTCACTTATAACAACTCCATCAGTGTTTAACTTCAGTTAGCCAAATAATGGAGGGTGCCGCAAGACTTCTATAAACCGCTTAGGAGAGGCAGTAATAGCTTGAATCCCTAAATTTTGGTATACCTAAAATTAAAAAATGGATGAAGAAGCATGGTGCTTTTTGAACAAACTCGCATCCCTTATACACTTCCAAACCATACTTAGAGCATTGCTTATGTGAGGAGCATTGCTATTATGGATACAATAATTTCTAATGAACAACAAAACCTAAAAACTCAAAACTATAACTGTCAACCATAAAGTTTTCAGCTAAGAGCTAAAATTGTAAGATAGAGAAGACAAAAAAAACTTCAGGCAAACTAATGTTGCATAATTTAAAGCTAAAAAGCATTGCAACGACTTTCCAAACTTCTTTAGAAAAAGAACAGTGCACCAAGAAGTGGTGTAAGGATTAAATGTCTTGAAAGCGAAGATAACAAGCTGAAACCATAGAAACTCCCCTTATTTGTAGCTCTAAATCACATGGGATACTAGAATGAAGAACCTTCCAACAAAGCAAAGAGCGTGTAAGAGGTATGAACAGCTGCCAAATAATATCACATCATTGTAAACAAGTCAAAGTGATATACTTCAAAGAAAATATAACTTTATGAGTGATTGTAACACCCCTAGCCCTTTTGCAACAAAGCTCATCTCTTGTGCGAAATTGAACCTCCTTAATGGCATGAATAATAGCTAGAAAAGAGTTTTGAAAATCAAGGGGAAGTGCCAAGCCTCATTAAAATAAAAATCACACACTTTAGCTCTAAATTTTTTTTATTTTTTAGGTCTATGTATATATTATCTAAAATAATGAATTCCATCCACTTATTATTCCAAAAACTGACCATGGAAAGCTCAGAAAGAAGCCATATGGACTTAATAATTAAATTCAGAAAATGTGCTCGTATAGAACACCATATAGATGAGCCCATGAATAATTTAAATGAACCTATAGAAGAAAGAAAATGCTAGCAAAGGAATACATAAACAAAATTTTCTAAAGTGCATACCTTTCAAGCCATTTTGGACAGTGGTGTAGCCCTAGACCACCACAATCCTTCAAGCAGCAATAAAGATTCCAGTTAACCATAACTCTTTTCTGCATAACAATACTACCTGACCATATAAAATTTTTAATTTCATGTTCCATATTATTTAACAAATAAGTAGGCCATTTGAACACAACAAAGGAATGCATGAAAGAGCCTACAATAGCCAATTACTCAAAGATAACCCGCCCTGCCATAGATAATAGCATACCCTTTCAAGGCTCAAATTGTGCTAAAATACGGCGAACTAAAGTTTGTAAATATGCATGCTTAGGAGAACCTATGAAAAGGGGGACACCCATATAGGAAAAGGGAAGAATCCTTCTCTTTGAGCCTAATACATCTGATAAAGAAATAGCTCTTCTAGATATAATAAAGTTACAAAAGAAAATCTATAATTTATCCCAGTTTACAGCCTGACTTGAAAGAGCTTCATAAATGGAGAAAGCCATATGAATATCTCGCATATTATGCTTGGAAGCCTTACCAAAGATGAGAATGTCATCGAAAAAAAGAAAATGAGACGAAGCCATACCATTGTGAGCCAAAGAGGTTTATGATAACTCCCCCATCTAAACCATATGTAGTAGCATCCTATTAAAGAAATCCTCAGTAATAACAAATAATAGAGGAGAGAGCAAGTCGCCCTTCCTAACACCTCTCGAAAAAGAGAAAACAAAAAACCCTTGGATCCACCTGTTTGCAAATATTGAGCGGTTAGCGAACTTGAAGATAGAATCAATCCATATATAAAAAGTTAATCCAAACCAAAAAGATATAAGGACTATCTGCATAAACTCCCAACTTATAGAGTCTAATGCCTTATGGACATCAATTTTAATACCCATATTTGACTTATTATGATGGCTTAAGCGGATAACACATTCTGGTGCACTAGCTATACAATCTTCAATATGATAGCCTTGAACAAACCCAAATTAAGGAGCAGAGACTATACAAGAGGCCACAACACTCAATCGAGAAGTAAGGACTTGAGTAAAAATTTTGAAAATAAAATTGCTCAATATAATGGGACGAAACTTGTCAACTATGCTAGCATTTTCCACTTTAGGAATAAAGGGTTATTAAGCTACATTTAAGCATGTAATCATTTCACCCAAAATATTGAAATGTTGAACTGCTATGTAAACATCTCTACAAATAATTTACTAGCATTTTTTAAAGAAAAGACTTGAAAACCCATTAGGACTTAGAGCATAATAGCCTTCCATAGACATCACTTACTCTTGAATCTCATCAAAGGAAGGCACCTTTACTAATATCTCATTATCAATATTAGAAACCAAATTCAAAATAACATCTTGCACCAAGAAAAAGTCAGAAGGATGTTGAAAATTTTGTGAAAAGAGATCAGAAAAATAGTACAACACATGTTGTTCAATCATAGGCTAATCCTCCACCATGACACACTTAATTTAGAGAGCCTTAATGCCAAATGAACCCTTATGACTAGAAAGAAGACTGTGATAAAATCTAGAGTTTCTATGCACATTATTCAACCATCGTACTCTAGCATGTTCCCTTATCATCGTTTCCTTTTGCACCAATAAATGAGATAATTTCTTATGTGCAGTAAGCTCCTCAACATGGTGACTATCTGTGAATCCCTCAAAATCAGTAGACAACTTAATGGATTCTAAATCATTGGATCTTTTTGCAATTAATACATCAAGGTTACCAAACACCGACTTGTTCTGTTCCCTCACACTACAAGAAAACTGCGATTTACCGACCATGATTAGTGACCCAATTTTTTAGGTTAGTAATTACCGACCTGGTAATTACACTTACTAACCAAATTGTGATCAAATAAAGGAAAAATTAAATAAATTATTTACCGACCAAAAAAATTGGGTCACAAAATTACTGACTCAATTTTGGGGTCAGTAAGTCGTCACTAAATTGGCCGCAAAATTTTATTAACTTCCCACCAAAAATATACTGACCAGTTTCTGAAAAATTAATTGGGTGAGTAATTAGTGACCCATTTTTTGGGTCGGTAAGTGTTCAGTAACTTAGTGGAGGGAAATCATATATTTTCGTGAAATATTGGCGGTGAGGTTTTAATATTTATTGGCCCAATTTTGGTCGGTAAGGGGTCAGTAATATTTTAATATAAATTCAATTTCCCCTTTTTTTCCCTTAACCAAACACACAACCAAGCACAAACCTCAAACCTCTCTCGTTCATCAAATTTGCAATCGACTCCTCCAGCGACGATGTCGAAGATCCATTCCTGTTCAGCCACCGTCTTCTTCCTCCAACATCATCACCGCCCCTTGATCATAGAACCACCTCTTTTAACCTCATTCCCCATTCCTCAAAACCACAGAGCCACTGTTAATGACAGAGTAGTAGCAATAGAGCCACTGTCAACTAAACCTTCAATCGCCTTCTCAGACCCATCTCAAACTTTTTCTTCTCTAAAAATTCTAGTTAGAAACCCCTTAGCCTCATCTTTGCCATCGAGCTCAAGCTTGATTCTTGTTTCCCTCGAATCATCTCTAAACTCAGAGCAGCTCCACTCATCAAACAAGAGCACCCTTCATCTCCAGTAATTCATCTTCAGTCTAGAACCAGACTCACCACCTCTGGTGACATCAATCAGGGCAGCAGTGGCAGTCTCTTAGAAATACGGGCAAGCAAAAATGAGAGGGTAAGTAGGTAAGCCATGTTTTGTTCATTTTCATTTTTATGTCATACTATTAAGTTTTGAAAGGGTTTGATTCTAATTGAATACAATTTTTTTTGGATAAGAATGAATCCATTTGGTGTAATGGCTCAAAATATAGGACTGATTCTATAATATGTTAACCATAAGCTATCACTTGTTCTTGTTTTAATTTCACAAGCTGTCTGAGTTTGTTATATAATATAGGACTGATTTCTATTTACTTCTACCATTGTTGGGCTTTGTTTTGTTGGTCATTTGATAAATGGTATGTAGGGAAGGTTCTTATTGTTATTTATCAATGCTTGTTGAGAGAACAGAACCTTGTTGTTCTAAAATTCATATGCTGGGGATTCTAAATATAAAGGATATTATTGGGAGTTTGTGCATAGTAGAATAATGTCTCATTTTACACTTTTGAGGTTTCTTTTTTTGTTTCATTTTCTAATGGGCACACATGAATATATGTTACTTGAGTCCTTTTGAGCTTGTTCATATGATAACCTATAGGTTGAGCCTAGGCATCAATAGTTGATATCCTTATCTTTATTTTTGTCTAATGTTTATTGAATTGTAATTCTCTTTATCTGATCTGATATTATTTTCAAATTCCCTTGTCACCAATTTATATTCAACTAAAAATTGTATGTTTCATGAAAGATGTGCATGAAATAGATTTTGATTGAGTGTCTTTTTGAAGCTTGAAGTGCTTTCAGAAATATTACAAAGGGAATTCCATTGAAAACACTGGCTCATATAAGGTTCTTTATTTTCTGGGCATAATGAGTATCATTGTACCTAAGAAGCACCACAACTAGATTTGCATTTTCTTATGCATTTAGAGCAAAAATAAATGGAAAGGTTCATTTAGAAGAGCCTTTACAATAGTACCTAAAATTCCAAAAAGAAAACAGAGGGGATTTTGCAATGCTTCTTTTATTGCTTTATGCTATTGAATATATTGATCTACTACAATTGCTTCTGAATGGCTTTTATATTCACACAACTTTGCTTTACATGCAGCAAGCAGAAGTGCAGGTTGTTAGTTACTCATGATGGCGGAGATGGTTATTCCATTACATGAATATATCAATGATCTAGTAACTCATGATATCATCCACAATGGAGCAACATTCTAGATAAATGCCTAGTTCAATCCTTCTGAATATAGCACTTGCGTTTTTCCTTCTGCCCACCTTTTTATTCCTTCCTTCTCTAACTCTTTTAATGAACAGGTTGTAGGATTGACAAACAACTCTTATTTTGCGGAATTGCATAGAGTGCGTCGTTGTGTACAAAAGTATAAGCCACTTTGTGAATATGTACTGCAAGTTGCAAAGGTAATCACAGTAGGTTTTCCATGCTCTATAGAACGCATTGTTGCCATAGTGTTTATTTAATTTTTTCTTTCTCCTCGTGGTTATTTTCATGTTAGATGCTTGTAAATCTTGCAGAAGAGGTTGGATGAGATTTTATATATTGGTCTTACAGAGTACCATAGAGAATCTGCAACAATGTTTGTGAATGTGGTTGGTGCATAGGTAATTTCCTAGGCATTAGCATCGAACTCTAGCATGGAGAGTGAAGCTGATAATAAGTCAGGTTAGTGAGACCTATTTTTCTCTGTCAATAATACTGCTTAGTTACTCTATCCCTAGTCAAATTCATATTTCACTTATGGTACAGAGTAGAGCTCCTTAGTTTCAGATTCTGAGCCTGAAAATGAGGATCATCCGGTGAGTAGTAGAAAAACATATGCTAGCATTTTGTATAAGACTTAGTAACTAGATACTAATTGTAATAGTTGGTGATCATACTTTTCATGTTGAATGAGATGAAATTTGCTATCCTTTGTACTCTTTTTTTGTCATCTTTAATTATTTGAATGACATTTGGCTTCTCTTCCAATTTACATGTGCTACTTTACTTTGTTAGGTTTTATGTCATTCATTGCACCTAAATATTATATGTGATTACATTTACTGTTCATTTGGTTTGTTTAGTTTTCTAGCATCTTTTAGTACTGTATATTTATTGAAAATGTTTTATTATAAGTTCGTTATCTGCGTTTCAATTATTTGGTCACTTGCCTATCTCTACACATTTCATTTTGAAGTAAACATAATGAAGCCATGCACTTTTATTCAAGACACATATTTTAGAATGCAGGTGGTTAAACACCTTACATTGTGCTTGTTGAAATCGTGTCAAATTTACTATATTATTGTGGGAGTTATTATGACTTCGCTTATTCTGTCAAACTTACTTTTCTTGCAAAATTCTTCATTATTTATTTGTCCTTAGTACAACTATGACCTTATAAGTTGATAGAAAAAAGAAAGGGACATTCTAACATTCTACCTTCTTGGCTGGAGGAGTCATAACTACTGGTCGATTAGTCACTGAAAAGAGCATTCTTAAGGTATGGCTATAACATAAAACTCATTATAGTTTATTGATTTGTTCCTATTGAGTTTAATAGTTCTTGGATGTTAATTTGGAATGTTTTCTTAGTTTTCAACTAGTGCTTTGGCCTCACAGTAGACATTATCGACCTGCAGAACAAAAGCGGATTTACATCTAATTTAAAGAAAACAATGTGGATCTAACTGATATAAAGGTAAAGAAACAAAAGTATATTTAGTAGTATTGGATATTTTGCTATTTAAAGTGGAAATGGATATGGGTTTTTTATTGCAGATATGGATTACTAAAATTTGGGATCAAAGTTGATTTCTTTATTTGTTAATGGTTTCCTTTATTAGTTGACAATTAATTACAGCTTCAAAGTTTTATTCTTTTTATATCATGTGTTTGAATTTTGGTATGTGCAGGGGGAGAGTGTTAGGGATTTATTGGAAGGAGGTATACTGCATCCAATTTTGGATGTGTTAGAATTGGAGAGGTTGTCCTTGGTGAGGTGAGGGATGTTATCAAGGTTGATGATCTTTTTGAGAGCCTGCTGGCTGCCATCCTCAGACCATTATGTCCATGCTGATTTGGATGTAGACTTGTTAAAGCAACTGGAGAAGTTCTTACCGTTTAGCTTTCATTAGAGCATAATGTAGGCATCAAGTCTCTCAGATAAGAGATGCATTCTTTGCACCCTGATGATTCACAAATTGTAGTTTTGAAACATGTGTGGCATGTTAAGGGTTTGAATGTTTGTGAATGTTTATTAGTAATTTATAGATTTTATGAATTTTAATGTATAAGATAATATGTTACTTTTAAAGCTTGGATATTAATTTATGATGTTATGATACACGTAATATTATAATTATTGGTGTAAATTTTGAAAAATATGTGTATCTAAATTAAAATGTTTCAAGTCAAATAAAAAATGTCACAATTTTGGCAAAAATGTTCATTCAGGTCAAATAAAAATCTGTCACAAAGCACTCGGTAATTTACTGGCGCAAAATTTTGGTCAGTAATTAGTCGCTAATGAAATGATTTTTTTTTTTAAATTTACCGGCCCAATATTTTTATTTACCAACAAAAAAATGCATCGTTAATTACTGATGCGATAAATTTTAGTTGGTAACATTTAATTTTGTGACGAGAAATACTGACCCAATTTTTTGGTTGGTAAGTGAAAAAATTGGGTCGATAAACCTATTTACCGATCAAATACTTGCATTTATCCACCAAAAAAATTAGATCAGTAAATAATTAATTTTTTTGTAGTGTCATGGCATGACGAAGCATTTTAAGCTTTGAAATAATAGATTGCATCGAATGAGCACTATATGGAAAGGAATTCTATGTCTGTTCAACAAAAGTCATGAGTTATGGATGGGACATCTAGATTTCATAAAAAGGAAACATCCTTGGTCCTCTTTTTTCACCAATCTTGTAGCTAAGCATTCTCGGAAGAGTAAAAATGTCTAAAACATCAAAATTATCAAAGCAACTAGAAGAAGCCAATACTTTGTCCAATCTCATATCAATGTGATGAGTTGACCATTGATTGTTTGACTAAGTAAATAGATAACTCTTGTATCTAGACAAGTTAGATCACAAGTATCACAAGCATTAATGAAATCAGAACAAGTTGAAAGTGAAGGAATTCTACCTCTCATATTCTCATAAGCACCAAAGATGATGTTGAAGTCTCCTAAAATGAACCAATTAGTAGGGACTGGTTGCTATAAACTAAGAAAATCAAACCAAAGTTGCCACCTACTATAAGCCAATGTTTTTGCATAAACACTAATGAGCCTCCAATCCAACTAATTAATTTTGAAGTCTAGTGCAATATGCTGGTCACCAAAACTAACATAAAAAGGTGCTGGAAAGGAACTAGAAAGATGCACCCAAAGAGAAAAAGTGCTGTTAAAGAGCAACCTACAAAGTGGAAACCCAATGCTTGCTAATACTAGCTAGGAACAATGCCAAATTCGACATTAAGCTCCATAGTACAAATAATAGAAGGCTTGTACAAAATTCAATATTGAAATAAATTTTGTTTAGTGGCTTCATTACCAAAGCCTCTACAGTTCCAATAGAATACATTCATTAGGGAAATGAGTAGGAAGATGCTTATTGCATTTAGATCCCTGCCTCTTTGAGGGAGGTTCTTTCTTTCTAGATGGTGACCCCCTTCCACAAGCAATGGTTTTCCATTCTCATTTTCTTCATTAATTAAAGAGTGTTGGAGAGAGTTTTCTTCCTCTTAGGTAGAAATCTAAGTTGGTGTTAAGTTATCATATATATCACTATCACTCAAAGGCTCCTTCATCTACTACATATGCCCATGACTAAATGTTAAACTTCAAAATATTGGGCAATGTGGTTTGGTCTAAATTTTCAGTAGGATTTGCAACTTTAGGCACATTACTTATCTCAACTATAGGGGTCTAAACATTATTTTGCTCCTCTATATGAGGATTAACCTATAAAGAAAGGTTTAAATATAATTGTTATTTTGAGGAGCTTCATCAACCTACTCCAATAAGCTAATATCTAAATGATTAAGAATCAGGCATTCCCCATCTTTGCTATTAAGATCATTATGAATTTGATTCACAACCTACTAAACTGGAATAATAGTATTATCTCTAGAATTTAGTATCCACCTTTTTTGAACACAGGAACGACCCCAAGAATGATTCCTTATACCCCTAGGCTTTAAAGCATGTCTTTGCTGCATATAATTAGAATGGACCTTAGAAATATTTCTCCTATTTGCATCACCTATTGAATCCTGCCCTTGATTTTTTTTTCTTCCTACAACCATATACCATATGGCCAATATATGAACATACCCTGCAAAAGTTCGGTAAACTTTCATATGAAATATTGATCCAAAGCTGCTTGCTATCTCTCTATATTCTGATTGTCTTTAAAATTTTTTCAGCCAAGTCTATGTCTATTAACAACCTTGCATAGTGCCCAAAATCACATTCTAGTGTAGCTTTGTCGATGCACATTAAAACACCAATCCCTTTTACAATGTCCATAAGAATATGAACATTCCAGTACTCCTAAGCTAAAGAGTGTAACCTCACCCGAACATGGGTCATCTTTTTTTATTTTAATTTTAGCATTAGGATAGAAATCCAGAACCCAAAGTTACAGTCTAAAGACACCAAACTTTAACTCAATCACACCATGACTCGAAACAGCAAGCTTCACCTCCTTAGAGGGAAGAAGAATTTGAAAAAAAAAACCTTCCCTAGTGAGATTAATTGCCATTAGTTGTGAAGCCCCCATATTTAATTTAGAGTTTCCTTTAAGGTAGCCAGTCTCTAAGGGGTATGTCCTTAATTAAGAATCAACCTTCCAATTAAAGAGATTTCATAAACACCAATTCTATGATCATAAGCTTCCCAGGTGATTTTCACTGATTTGAATCATCCTATATCTGAAATTATGACATCAAATTATTTTATCTAATTCACATAAGTTCTGCCCTTCAAAGCTTGAGCAATGGAAACCCAATTAGTTATGGTAGGGGTTGAAGCTATGTTTCGAAAACCTTTAGATGGGTGCTTCACCCTATTCATCTATCTTTGGGAAATATGTGAAAACATCTCAGGTGGCTTCAGGTAACAATCTAGAGGAAGTTATGGCCTAGGCTCAGGCAGTAAAAAATAAAGTTGAACGAGTAACTATTAACCTTTAATTTTGCACCTCTAGAATTGTCGATTGACTCATGAATCTCAACCAGACTTATAAGTTTGAAAATAGAATAGGGGCAGCCCCCGAAACAAAAATTTCAAATTATAAGGTTTACATGGAAAATTTTACATATCTGAACATATTCTTACGGAAAAATCATACTTTTACACTACTAAATTTGTCCCGTCAACACGAGCCCATAGGTTCAAACCATGTTCAAATCGGACCTCAAATGGACTCTAAAATCTGAAAAACCAAATCGAAAGACACCGGACTGAACCTAGAAAGTTGGGCCCATGCATCTGGGCCCAAACACATGCTTCTAAGCATAAATGCTAAGCCCAAATGCATGCGTTTAAGCCCTTAAGCATGCATTTGGCCACAAATGCACATGCTTGGCCTTAGATGCACACGTCTAGGTCTAGATGCATCGGGCCCATTTTTTTCAACTTTTTCGATACGATTTTCTATAAATTCGACCCCCTGAGTTAGTTTTTAGATACAGTTCAGACCACGTTTTTATATCGAACCTCAGCCAAATTATTTTTCAAACAAAAAAAGAAAGACACTGCTAAAACACTCCTAAACACTCAAATTTGACTTGAAACATCAGTTTTTCGGTGATTCGATAAAACAATCAGTCCACAGTACACAATTCCTATCCCAGTCAGTCCTTCAACAATCCTTTACAAACACAACGGAGACTCGTTCTAGTTTCATCAAGCCTTTAGAAAAGCCAATTTCAAAGCTCCAAATGCCAAAGGTAAAAATGGTACAATATTCTTTTTTTTTTCTGAATATAAGCCCTTGAATCTGACTTAGGCAATTTCATTATACAAAATTCAGTTTTCAATAATCAAAATCAGAATTTATTAATAGCCTGATCGGTTAATTCTTTTATGATCTAAAATGAATTAACTTTTGAACATATAACAAAACCCATTATTTTCCAGAATAACCCCACCCTTCGTAAGAAGGGAGAATGGCATGGAGTTTGATTGAAGGGCGAACACAGAGTCGTGCAGCTGAAGCATAAAACAAAATTTCAACACTGTCCAGCAGCACTGCTAGATAGAGTACTACTAGACAGCAACTTCAGTAGCTTTGTCTGGTAGCACTGCTAGACAGAAAGCTACTGGTTAGTAGCTCCAGCATCTCTGTCTAGTAGCATTGCTGGACAGAATGCCGCTGGACAGCAGCATTATCCAGCGCACAATTTATATTTTGCAAAAATCCGATGTTAGTCATTTTTTTTGGTTTTCAAAACTTTTTGAAACATTTACCATGCCAAAACACTTTTGACATAGTTGGGCTTAGATATTCATTAAACTCTTAACAAATTACTAAACCTTAAGATGGACCCATCACTGAAAAAAAATTTATTTTTACTGGCCCCAAAATTATAGTTACTGACCCCATTTATAAAAAAATTAAATTAATTAATTACTGAGCCCTTACTGACCCAAAAAATGGGTCAGTAAATTACTGACCCATTTTTTGGGTCAGTAATAGGTCAGTATAATTGGAGGGAAATCATTATTTGAAATCCTGCCAGATTTTACTAACAAATTACTGATCCATTTTTGGGTCAGTAATTGGTCAGTAATAAATAAATTTAATTTTTTTCCCATAATTACTGACCCAAAAAATGGGTCAGTAATACATGGACGGGAATGAATTTGTTTACGTAAATTCGTACGTCAATAGAACGTTACTGACCCCATTTTGGGGTCAGTAAATGGGGTCAGTAATAAAAAAAAATGTTACTGACCCAATTTTGGGGTCTGTAACGGGTTAGTAAATGAAAAAAAAATAGTTACTGACCCAATATTTAGGTTAGTAAGGGGTCATTAACGTTTAATTATAAAACCCCCTCCCCCCCCACAGACCAGTTTCAATTTGTCCTGCCCCTTCCTCCAATGCTCCAGACACAGCAAGCCAAGGAAGAAAGAAAGCCGACCGATGAAGGCCCAGCATCTCCATTGACCGCCTCTCCAAGTAGACTGGTGAAGACGCCACCATCTCCGGCGACGGTTAATCCAACTCTGCCCCTCCATCTTCGACGATGGTTGCTCCACACTCTGCCTTTCCTTCTACTGCTAGCATTCGAGGTGCTGTTAGCATTTAACTTGTTCATTCTTATTTTCGTTCTTCTGTTCTTTGATAAATTGAAGTTTATTTCCAAAATATTATTATGTGTCTTTGGATCAATTGAAGGATTATTTTATGTGCAATGCTTTGTGAAAATAGATGGATATAATTAAGGGAGAAAATATTTGTTTCTTTTTAATGAAGTTTGGGTTGTCATTGATGAAACTTAGTTATTGTTGCTTTAGTTATTATTACTGTTGTTGTCGTTATCAATTTCCAAAATGAGTTTTAGTGCATACTGTAGGAACATTCTGTTTAACTGAATTTAACAGGGGAGATCATTTTTTAGAGTGAAAATCAGTTGTAAGACCCTAATTTTGCTTTATAAATTTATGAACAAGCTAGCTTCTTAGCTCATACACATGCAACTTATAAGCTTATGGACATGCTAGCTTAGGAGCTAAATAACTGTACTTGGCTCAAGTTTTGCTTATTTATTAATTATTAGATAAGCCTTAGTTTGTTTTTTTGTTCTTTACTTTTAAGTTATGATCTCCAATTAGTTTATTTTGAGTAGCGTACGAGCTGCTAAACTCATTTTTTGCCTTATGATTGTCTTTGTTGCCTATATAGATTGAATATTTATTTCACTTTTACTTTCTCTCATGTACTATATCTCTTGCAACTTTGCTACTCTGTTTGCAATTCAAATTGTTGTTTTCTTTATCTTGTCCCGCACTTTCAATTAGACATGGGATACAATTGAAACTTAATTTATAAGCTCAAAATTAATTTTTCTATTTTATATATAAAATAGACAAATCAACATCCATATAATGTGGCATATATGCCATAGATAAATCAAAATAAGGTATATACATTGCCCATTGTCCAAAATGTGGCATGTAATCAATAGTACCACCTTCAACGCCCAGTAAACCCAAATCCAGCCACCGCCCCCATCGACGCCAAGTAAGAAAAATTTAACAAACATTATCCTTTTTTTTCATTGTCGAAATAATGGATTGTTCGTGGATGTATGTTAGGCGAGTGGGCGGATTTCTGAATCCTGAGTATGAGAAAGGTGTAGATCAGTTCATTAATTTCGCTTGTAATCAGCCTGATTTCATGGATGGATCGAGGATCAAGTGTCCATGTACTTTGATAAAGTGTCAAAACATGAGGTATATGGATGTGGAAACGGTGAAACTGCATCTGCTAAAGAATGGATTTATTGAAGATTACCATGTATGGAAGTACTAGGGAGAGATAGAAGGGAATGT
>CAOJBK012286499.1:0-21473 GCA_948294925.1 Codiaeum variegatum
CACTGCCCGTCCACAAAAAACCTGCCAACATTCTCAGCTGGAACTTGCGGGCCAGTAATAGACAATTGGTCCGCAACAGTTAGAGTAACCTAGGTATCAGCCCAAAAAGACAACTTTGAATCAGCCCCAATGAACCATTTCGTATGTCGTCTCACCTGGTCATAAGTCTCCTTAACAGAGTTCCAAATTGAAGACCGAAAATAAGTTACCTTCGCAGCTCCCAACTTATAGAAAAATTTCTCTCTTAGAAAATTGATAGGAAAAATCTCTCTTCACAATAAGAGAATATGCAAGTTTACCAAGCATTGCCTTATTAAATTTTGACAAGCTTTTAAAACCCATCCCCCCAAACATCTTCTCCCAATATCAGATATGCCATGGCACCTTGATAGCTTTTCCGAGCATCGATTGAACCACTCCATAAAAAATTATGAATACCTTTCTCCATAGACTGAATAAGTTCCTTAGGCCATCGATATACTATAAAGGAATGTAAGAAAGAACTGTAAATTATAGACTTGATTAATTCTAGTCTACCTATCATAGAGAGAGATTTACCTTTCCAGTTCGAAAACTTAATCATAATTTTATCAGCAACAAGCTGCAAATAGCATTTTTTTGGAGCCCTTTAAAATAAAGGAATCCTTAAATAAACAAATGGAATACAACCCCTTTTGATATTAAGAACTTCTTTCAGTATAATTGCTCATCGGGGAGTGAATGCTTTACCAAAATACACTTCAGACTTGCTCCAGTTCACCTTTTAACCCGAAAGAGTAGCATAAAAATTAAATATATCATCAATGACCTGCATATTGCTCTTGGAGGCTTTACAAAAAATAATAATATCATCAGCATACATTAAATGACTCGAAAAGAAGCTATCTTGAGTATACTACATAGGAGAGACTAAGCCATCATTGCACTTTTTCGAAATTAGTCTGCTAAGAAACTCACGAGCAAGGCAAAAGAGAATGGGGGATAACGGGTCTCCACCCCTCAAATATGAGAAATAGCCTCTAACATTCCCATTAATCAAAATAGGCATTCTAGCTGACGAGAAAATTGACAAAATCCAATCTCTAAATTGTAATGGGAAACCAAAAGCATCCAACACATCTATGAGAAAATTTCAGTCTATTGAATCGAATGCTTTTCTAATATCAATCTTTATTGCGATACAACCCCTAATGCACAACTTATTAAGCATATTGATAATTGATAATTTATGCATTAATATATCCCATTTTCTTGACGGTTTTGTGCTTTAAATTGAATTTGATTTGTTTGTTCTAAGTGTTTTCAGTTGATTTCAAGAATTTAATTGAAATACAAGATTAAAAAGAATTATTTTGAAGTTCGAGTTTGAAAGACGATGAAAACGAGCGAAAACGGTGGACAAAACCTCCCACGGGCGTGCCAATGGCTGTACAGCCCGTGGGAGGTAGGGGATGTGCTCTTCCAAGTAGTAGCCTGGCACGGGCACTAGCATAGGCCATGCCAGCTCTCCCAGCAGCCCGTGCCAAGCTACTGCCTCTTTTGCGAAATTCTAGCTGGTTGACCCTATCTCGGTATTTTTGGAATAACTCGAGATATAGAACTCCAATTGATACAATTCAGGTACCATTGGAAATCTAAGAGAAATATCTACAACTTTTAAGAAGACCACAAAGTCTAATTCCTTCATCTATTTATCCAAAATTTGATCGTAAGTCAGAAGAGTGTCTGCTAGGCAGTAGCCTGGCACGGGTGCTGGCACGGGCCGTGCCAGCACTCCCAGCAGCCCGTGCCACATATTAATGCCTTTAAACACAATCATAATACATTTTTAAATACTTCTATCCTCTATAAAACCAAACTGGTCATGAGATATAATACGAGCCACAATAGGAGCCATGCTATCTGCAATGATCTTGGTAATAATTTTGAAGCAAAAATTACTTGAGACAATTAGCCTGAATTGATCAACCGAAACTGCTTCAAGAACTTTAGGAATAAGGATCATTAAATTTGAATTAAGAACTGAAGTTTTGTTACTAGAATTGAAAAAACTAGTAATTGCGTGACAAACATCAGACTGAACAATACTCCAGAGAGTTGATAAAAAAAAGGCCCGTGAAACCATCTAGACCTGAGGCACTATGAGCATCCATAACAAAGACCACTTTACTAATTTCCTCATTAGAAGGCATCCTAATAAGCTCCAAATTTTCAGTATCAATTTCCTAGTTAGGAATCACCTCCTTGATAGCAGTCAGGTTAGGCAAAACTGAAGAATCCGAATCAAACAAATTTCTAAAGAAATCAAAATGTGTCGCTCAATAAGACCAGAGTCCTCTCAAAGATTGACATTGATATTCAGGTTTCGAATACCTTGCAACGGTTTATTCCTAGTTATTGTTTGGTTGAAAAAAGCAATGTTGTGATCTCCCATATGTAGCCATTTGATTCTACTCTTCTCCTTATAGTAACTTTCCTACTGTAGAAGATGCAATTCCAGTGTTTCATGGGTAGCTAATTCCTACCGATGAAGCTCCTCTGTAAGACCATAATTAGCAATCCTATTTTGCAGTTCCTGCAGCAAGGTACAAGCATTATTAATGTTATCATGTAAAAGACCAAACACATGTTTATTCCATGCTCATAAGACAAATCGAAGCCTCTTCAACTTGACATTAATATGCTGCATAGGAATGACCCCATCAACTAAAAGGTACCAAGAGTTAGTGATCACATCTCATAATGAAGGATGAGTAATCCACATCCCCTGAAATTGGAACCTAGAGGGGGAAACATTTGCACAATGATAGCTCAACAAAAGAGGAGTGTGATCTAAATTGTGCTGAGGAAGAGTAGAGCATGAGACTTTAGACAAAAAATCCAATACTCCTATTGAACAAACTACTCTATCAATACTAGTATAGGTTCTCGCTGAACCAAGACACCCATTACACCAACTATAGAACTCCCCACGAGCTTCTATGTCATTGAAATCTCCATTCTTCAAAAAAGATCTAAAGTCCCTACAGGCTCCCACATCCAAAAGAGAACCAATAGTTTTATGTGATCCTAAAATTGCATTATAATCACCCATAGTGAACCAATAAGTAGGAGCAGAAACATTAAGGCTAAGCAAATTTTCCTAAAGATCACACTGACGAGTAGTAGAATTGATACCATATACAAAAGACACTCTATGAAGACAACCATCAGTAGAAAAATTAAAAGAAACATGTTGATCATAAAAGTATGTATTCATAACAGTAAGACATGGTTTATCGAACACCCAAATTGAAGGAGGATTTCGATGATTATTAGCTAAATGGCAGAGCCCCAAAGATCTCCAAAAAGCAACATTGATTGAGTCAAAATCAACCATAGGTTCAACAATCCCAACAAAATCTGAACTATATTGACGACAAAAATTAGCTAAGGAGCATTGAGTCTCAACATTATCCAAGCCTCAGCAATTCCAAAAGAAGAGCTTCATAAATTAAGTTTTTGAGGAGGCTTTGACACTCACCGAGCATACTCCAACTTGGTCACTATCGCTCTCATGGCACTCTTTCCCTTCTTTGTCTTGAGACTTGTTATGCCAAAACTTCCTTTGCCTGGACCATCCTCTGGACTTTGAATGTTGCCTCTTCTTACCTTCATTATTAGGATCACCATCAAGTTTTCTATTCTTCCTACAATCATAGTCATAGTGGCCTATTGAGGAACAAACCTTACAAAAAGAAGGAAAACTCTCATAATGGATATCAGTCTATAATTGCTTCCCATCACTCTCAATTATGATCATCTCAGGAACTTTTCAGAAAAATCTATGTCAATAAGTAACCTAGCATAATGCCCATAATTGCTTTCTAGCGTGGTTCGTCAATCCCCATTAAAATTTCAATCCCTCTTGCAATGTCTACGAGGATCTGTGCATCCCAATATTCCCAGGTAAGGGAATAAATACATACCCAAACCTAAGCATTAGTCATCTTTTGAGCCGTTGGATCAAAATCTTCAACCTATGATTATAGGCAAAATATTCCATATTTCAAAGCAACGGATCCCCCACTCCATACTGCTTGCTTAACTTCCTCTGAAGGCAAGAGGATATGAAAAAAAAAACCCTGCCTAATTATATCAATCTCCATTGAACTTTTAAACCCCATATCTTTTACAGCGTGGCTTTCAGTTCCGATAATGCCAAGGCTTATCGCCTTTATTGAGGATTAACCTACCAATCATTGAGTTCTCACACATCATCCTTCTTCTCTCATAGGCTGTTTGTGAGATCTTGGCAGAGACATAACCTCTAAGATCTAAGATCATGGCTATGTTTTCAATTTGATTGGGGGCTGATTTCAAAAGCTCAATGTATGATGCTTTAGTTGGAATAGTAGGTGTCTGTCATGCAGACATCTGTTTATGCTCTCTAGATTTTGGCAGTAGTTCGGGAAACATGTCTTCCAACGGTCCAGTGGCGGCCAGAAGTCTGGCCATGGCGGTTCCGTGAGTAACAAGGCAAAGTAGGGAACCTAGCTCAAATAATTTTTTTTTATTTCAAAAGTCAATGTTCTAATTCTCATAAGAATAAAAATATATAAATAGAAATCTAAATTCTATTAACTATATATTACACTTTGACATAATAGAATCTAAATTTTTAAACTTAAAATAATAGGATACAAAATAATTATACACGATATATACAACGAGACATTTTAGTAACGTGTGAACCACGTTCTTAAAAAACTAGTATATATAAATATGGCTAAGAGAGGATCAACAAAAATACATTATTACTCCCCTTTATTCTTCTTAATTTGAAAATATTTTAGTAATTTAAAAATTAATAACCATATAAATTAATAAGAAATTTAAAAAAAAATTAAATATACACGTTAAAAAAGAGAAATAAGTATGAATTAGGATATTCCTAATTAATACCAACCAAACAAATTAGAAGTGCTTTATGTGAAAAGAAAAAAAAATAGTATTCTTAATAAGGGATCTCATTAGCTGGATCCAGAAACAATCAACTGGCTGGATTCAGACCCACCAATTACAAAAGCTTTCGGAGACATGCTTTTTTCATGCGCTTTCCCCCCTAAAATTCTCCCTGACTTTCTTTTTTATTTTTTCTTCCATCACTGCTACTGATAAGTTTTTGACTTAACAACTTCTAATCTTGAGCATGAATCCAATAGAATGTAGAAACCTGCATAATGAACAACAATGAGCTAAGAAGGTCAGGCGTGTGCCTGGCAATGATCTTCTGATGCTCAAGTCAGTAATAGATTAGTATGCTTTGAACTCACAGTGAATCCTTAAGAAAGTATATTTGAGTAGTTTAAAGTTTTAGTGAACATACCTTGAAAAATGTGACATCATGTACTATATATAATAGTTTTTGGGGCCACATGGCACTTTGTGAATGGTCCACGTGGCATGCTGTGAGTGGTCCACGTGACAACGTCTTTAATGACCACTGCCAGATGTTTATTAAAAATGGAGACACGTGTCACTTATGGATCAGTGACACGTGTCCAGGCCGGGGTCGAAGGCCCCCTTCGACGGTGGTCATTCGAGGCCCTGTTAATCTCTTTGTCATGTGGCTCAAGCCTTCTATGCATTGAGAAGAGTAATATAAGTGTTATGAACTTAGGCTTTTTCCTTCTAGTATGGGTCTTTGTATACCTTTGGGGACCAGACCCTTCTAGGCCCATTTTGGGTAGACCAGTATCAGTGGCCCCCTTTGTTCATAAGAGGAAGAAGAATCCTTCGAACTGAAATCCTCTATTTGAACAAGATTATTGCTTCGCAGTCCACGTTTCACATTTTCTTTTTTCTTCGAAGGAGACGCTTCGCATCTTTACTTGAAGGAAATGCTTTGCATCTTTCTTCGAAGGAGATGTTTCACATTTTTCTTCGAGGTCTTATACACGATAAAAGATAGTAGTTTATGCCACATGTCTTGCTTTCACTTGTATAATTCTGTCACGTGTTACACAATAATTTTGTAACGGTCGAGAAGATGAAAGGTCTTCTAGAAGCTCTTTATATACCCCTGTTAGACCTGTCCTTTTCTTCTCTCTAACTTTCCTGAAAAAAGCTTCTTCTTCGCTGTTCTTCTTCGAAAAAACCCTTCTCTTCTTCATTATCAACCTTCAAAATTTGTTTAAATGTCCAGAGTACGTCCAGTTTCTAAAACTCCATCTCTTAGTAGAGAGGAATTCATTATTTCCTCTCTAGTTCTGGCTTGGCAACAAATTGTACCCAGGTCCAAAGTAAACTGGGAAATTGTTCAAGATAATTTGGATCGAATTTCTTCTGTATCATCTCTTACCTTTCCTTCTCCTAATCACCGTATCTACCATGATGATCCAGCCTTAAACATCCCCGTTGGTCGTCCTTTTCTATGACCATATGACCCAAGACCACCTTCTGCCTCCGTCTAATTTCTTCTACAAAGTTTTTAAGCACTTTGGTGTTCTCCCATTCACACTTACCCCCAACTCAATCTGAACATCCATGGGTTTGAGGTACTCTGTTACAGCTTGGGAATCCACACTCCCTCGGTGGAGTTGTTACAACTTTTCTACCAATTCTCTTCGAGCCAAGGGGACACTGGCATATTTATGTCCTTAGGGAGGCTGAATAGGAAGCTCTTCGCTTCCAAACCAAGCAAAGATGACTAATGGAAGTGTCAGTTTTTTGGCCTTCGCTACACTGGCGATCAGAAAGATGGACTGGGCTTTGATGGTGACTATCGCTAGCCCCACAAGCTCTCCGCCAACCCCCTCTTTAACCGAGGATGACAAGAGGGAACTCTTGTTGTTGATCAGCATTGAAGGGCTAGTCAACCTGGAGAGGCTATGGAAGAGCAGCTTCCTCCTCGACAGAGATGTGTGTCCCACTGTGCCCACATGCATCAAAGCCCAGCTCGGTAAGTGAGTTAACTAATATCATTGCAATATATACTCCTTGTTAGCCTTCTAACACTTGTTTCTCTTGCAGAATAACCCTTGAAGCCGATCAATAAAGACAAGTGGATGATGCTTGGGATGGGCAATCCCAAGGAAAGGGTTCCAGCACTTGTTCCTCAACTGACGGGGGTTATACCAGTGCGAGATATGCAAACAGGACAGCTTCATCCTCACACCATAAGGGAAATCCAGAAAGCCATTCTACGCCTTCACCTACGCGAAGTCAACTTCCACATTGAAGTGTTTATTATTAGGAAATGCTAACCACAAAGGATAAGAAGGCTACATCCCAGGGTCCCAAGGAACACCCTCGTTCCACCTCTCGCCCCACTACGAAATGCAAGACTGTAGACCGAGAAGAGGACGAGGAACGTCCCAGCGCTAAGGTGGCTAAGCCAAAATTAGGGAAGGCTCCTAAGTCACCAGTTTTAAAGATTAGACCCCTAAGGACTGCCCCAGTTGCTTCTCTTGTATCTACACCGATTGTCGAGGCTACAGCGAAAACTTTGCCATCCTCTTCTACTAGCCCCAAATGTTTATTCGGGTTTGAGAAAAAGAGGAGGTTCGAATAATTATCTCCAAACAAAGAGTTCAAGGAGAGGATACTTTAGTTGCCTCGATTCCAGAGGGTGACGAGGGATCTACTAGAGATGATGGAATCCCCCGCTTCCAACCAAGGTGAATTCAATCAGTATCTGGTAAACTTCTACCACAATTGCACCCTTCCTTTCGAAGAAGATCATTTCTTGGAGCTCTACCAGTTCTTGTTCGATAAAGAGGAGGCAGTAATGAAAAATTTCTTAGAGAAGACCTTCACCTTCCCAACTGCTGCACGCCCGGGTGGCTCATCCACTACTCGGGCTTCTCCACTCCCTTCAGGTAGTTTACTTAACTCCTTTTCCACTTCATCTTTGTCTTCTTCCTCTTATGATTCTTAAGAGTTTCTTGAGATCATCGAAAGGCTGACTAGGTCTCGACAGGCTAAGTCATTGTTGAGGTTGTATCTCCTATCGAGGCCAGACCTCTTCGAGTGATCGTTCCTGATGATACAGGAACGAGGAGGGTGAGGGTGAAACATTCCATGAGGGGGCCCTCGCGAAGGGCTGGTGAGTCCCTTTGTTACTTTCCTTCTGCTTATATTTTTTTACTTTTTTCTAACTTTTTCTTGTTTTTGTTTCAGCGAGCCACAGACCTTCTTAAGGGCGTTCTGCCTCAGAGGACTAGGATCCTTCTTCCTTGTCTGCACCTACTTAACCAGCTTCGGTACTGGAGGTAAAGCTCTTATTTTGGTATAACTTTTGTAAAACTTATACTTTAATACTAATCTCTTTGTTTCCTCATACAGGATATCGAAGTTGCTCCCCTCATTGAGAACTTTCCCATCAACGAGGCTGAAAGTATTCCTCCCTCTTCGATACCTCCTCTTCAGGCGAACGAGGTAAGAAATGCCCTTAGTCTCTTTTAAAACTTTAGAAAGTAATGAAGATCTTTTATTTACAACATTTTTTATTCAGGTTGTTGAGGGTGCTCCCAGCGCAAGCTCCGCAGAGATCAAACAACTCTATAAGGTTAGAGAAGCTAAGGCTTTGTCACCTACAACCCTTGAGTATGAACAAGCTTTCCAAGAGCTTTGTCAGGTAGGGTATAGCATGAAGTTTGTTACAGAGGTATTCCTTGGAGGGGGTACGCCCGGATCCGCCCCTGTCAAGGGGACTGGGATGTCAGATGCCAACGAGGGAACATCCCTACCAAGAGAATTCCTGGTATCCTCTCCAAATGTAAGGACTTCCAATGCCAAAGCTTCTCTCTCCTTAAGGTCCTTTCCACTTCCCGAAGATGTTTTTAAGGAGAGGATGAAGGTGACAGAAGCTCTTGACATCTTGTCTCATTCCTCTACTATTCGAGCTCAGTTTAAGACTCGCGAGGATGTCGTGGATGCCCTCGTCTCAGAGTATCAACAGATGAGTACCATCCTGGACCTCCATGCTCTGGAGAATGAGAACTTGAAAGGAACTCTAGGGGCTAAGGAGAAATCTCTTTGGGATGCAAAGGCTACTGTACAGGCCCTTAGGGCTCAGCTCGAAGAAAAGACTCACTAGTTGGCTGTTCTTCAAGAAGAAAAAGATGGCCCCATTTGTGAGAATAGTACACTGCAACAAACTGTGAAGTCTTTATCTGATCAATTTAAGGAGCACATAGGGAGCATCCCTCGAGCTATAAAGGACTTTTTCACTTCTGCTTAGCTGAAGAAGTACATTATGAGGAAGGAGGTGATTCTAGGATGATATGGCAACAAGGCCATAGAGGACATGCTTGCTAAGCCTCCTAGGGAGTCCCATACCCCCAAGACTCATAATCTGAAGAAGGTCACTATGCCTAGCATGGATGAGTACTTAGCTACTCTCCCTTTGCCTTCCCTACCTGAGGAGGGGGACCCTCTAGGGATATTTGAGTAGATTTGTAACTTTGTGCGAATTTCATGTAAAAATTTTACTTTGCAATTTTTATACTTTGTAAAATTTCCATAGTATGTAATTCATTTATTTTATCAATAAAATGTCATTCATTTTTAATTCTACTTCATTCTTATCTCTTCGTTCCTTACTATTAATCTTTAGGAACTTTAGATAATTTACTTGTGATTAAAAAAGGAGATGTTACCTTTAAACATTTTTTAACGAGGATGTCATCTTTAACCTTCTTTGTAGTGAGACTGTCTTTAGTGGAAAATGATATCCTTCTAGTGGATTAACCTCCATGGTCATAAAATTGGTCTCATTACATTCATTCAAAGGTTTTGTGTTAACCATCCTTACTTCTTCGCTTCTTGCAGCTTTATTGCCTCCCAGAGAAGGACTTTTACTAGTCAAACTAGTCTTGGTGCCTCCCAGGGAAGGTCTTTTTCCAGTCAAACTAGTCTTATTGCCTCCCGGGGAAGAACTTTTGCCAGTCAAGCTGGTCTTGATGCCTCCCAGGGAAGGACTTTTGCCAGTCAAGCTGGTCTTGATTATTCATCTGTTGAAGATTCAATGCCTCCTGGTGGAGGTCTTTTGTAAATAAATAAAGACTTTTAAATTACTTAGAAGGCTTGTTTTTATTATAAAATTGCTTACTAATAACACAATTTCAAATGTTTCACATTCCATGTGTGAGGAATATCCTTGCCTTCTAAAGTTTGAAGTTTGTAAGTTCCTGGTCCTATGACTTGGTGAACCTTGAAGGGCCCTTCCTAGGTTGGGGCTAGCTTTCCACATCCTTCTCTCTTTCCAGTTGCTTCAAGGCTTCTCATCACCAGACTTTCCTCTTTGAAGCTTATATTTTTTACTTTCATGTTGAAGTATTTTGCAGCCCTCTGCTTGTAAGCTGCATTTTTTTATCATAACTTACTCTCTCAATTCTTCTAATAAATCCAGCTCCACCCTTCTCATGGTGTCATTGTCTTCGCAATAATGAACCCTTCCACTAGGCAGTGCAATATCTACAAGAATGATGGCTTCAGTGCCAAAGGTTAGGGAGAATGGAGTTTCTCCTGTTGCTTCCCTTGGCATTGTTCTGTATGCACACAGCACATGATGGAGCTCTTCAACCCAATATCTTCCACACCCTCCAGCCTTCTTTTAATGCCTTTGAGGATTGTTCTTTTCGTCACTTCTGTCTTCCCATTACTCTAAGGGTGTGCCACCGAGGAGAAGTGTAGTTTAACGTTTAAACCATTACAGAATTCTCTAATCTCGGCATTGTCAAACTGTTTGCTGTTATCACTAATCAATTGATAGGGAATTCCAAATTTGCAGATGGTGTTCCTCCATATGAACTTAATGACATTATCGGCTAAGATTCTAGCTAGGGGCTTTACTTCTACCCATTTGGTGAAGTATTCAACTGCAACCACCAAGAATTTCCTTTGACCTGGAGCCATGGGTAAAGGGCCTACAATGTCGATCCCCCACTTCACAAATGGCCAAGAGTTGTACAAGGGAACTTGCTTGGTGCCTGGGGAGTTTATAAGTTTGAAAACTTTTAACATGACGAGCACTTCTTCACAAGGGACCTTGCATCCATCTTTATACTAGGCCAGTAATATCCTTGTCTAATAGTTTTGGCAGCTAATGCCTTCCCTCCTATATGCATTCCACAGGATCCTTCGTGAATCTCCTGAAGGACATATTTTGCCTCACTTGGCTTTAAGCATTTTAGCCAAGGAAGCGAGTAAGCCCTCTTTGTAAAGGATGTTATTGTGGAGGGAAAAATGAGCACTCTACCTCTTAATCTACTTTGCTTCTTTAGCATCTGAGGGTAGTTCACCCTTTTCCAGATAAGCTTTGGTATGATCAATCCAGCTAGGCTCGTTACTTACATCCATGACCTCCTCCCCTTCCATAATGCTAGGAGTTGTTATCGATCCAATGAAGACCTTGTTTGGATACCCCAAGGGATGCGCAGCTACGAGCTTACTCAAGCTATCTGCCTGACAATTTTCAAGCCTTGGGACTTTTCTGCATTCCACCCTGATCCCTTTATCCTTCATCTTGTGGATCTGGTCTTTCACAATGGCCAAGTATTTCACCATTTCTTCCTTTTTGGCCTTGAATATTCCTTCCACATACCCCAGGACCAACTGTGAATCACTGCATATGATCAGCTCTCCACACATAAAAAGTCAGCTAGTTTGAGCCCTTGTATGAGCGTTTCATATTCTGCTACATTGTTTGTGGTGGGGAAGTCTAGCTTCAAGGCATATTCTAAGAGGACCCCTGCTCCATTCTTCATAACTATACCCACTCTCCCATCTTTCTGAGAGCTTGCACCATCTACAAATAACTCCCAACTAGTTGGCTGACTTGCTTTGACTTTGTTTTCCTCTGGCTCCTCCTTAGGGAACGAACATTCAAATATGAGGTCTGCCAATACCTGGGCCTTTATTATTGATCTAGGCCGATACAAGAGGGTGTACTGTCCAAGTTCTATGGACCAACACAGTATTCTCCCTAAGATTTTTGGTCTATGAAGTGTCTTTTAGAGGGGCTTACCCGTCACGACTACTCCTTGATGTGCCTAGAGGTATACTCTAAATTTCCTATAAGATAATAAAAGAGCATAAGCTAATTTTTCCATAGGAGAATAATTCATCTTTTCCACTTGAAGGACCTTGCTGAAATAGTATATTGGCTTTTGGATCCCCCCCCTTCTTCTCTTACTAACACAGCCCCCACTGCATATGGAGAAGCAGATAAATAGATCAGTAACTCTTCCCCTGGTAAGGGCCTGCTCAGCACTTTCTCAGATCCCAAATAATCTTTAAGCTCTTCGAAAGCCCTTTGACAATCTTCAGACCATTCGAAGGATGCATTCTTCCTCAGCTTTTTGAAAAATGGCAGATACTTCTCTGCTTCTTTGGACATAAACCTGCCGAGGGCTACTATCCTCCCTGTCAAATTTTGTACCTCTTTAATTTTCCTCAGTGCTAGCATGTCTAAGATAGCCTTCACCTTGCCTGGATTGGGCTCTATCCCCTTTTCGCTGACTTGAAAGCCAAGGAACTTTCCCCCTTGGATGAAGAAGGAACACTTCTCTGGATTCAACTTTATTCCATATTGATTCATGATCTCAAAGACTTCCTTCAGGTCTTCAACATGTTCTTTAAAGCTTATACTCTTGATGATCATATCATCTATATAGGCTTCCAAGTTTCGACCCAGCTGATCTTTAAACATCTTGTTCACCATCCATTGGTATGTAGCCCCTGTATTCTTCAAACCTAATGGAATAGATGTGTAATAATAAATCCCTTTTTCAGTGATGAAAGCATTTTTTCTTCATCCTCTGGGTCCATCCTGATATGGTGATACCCCTGCTTGGCATCAAGGGACGAAAGGAATTTATAGCCAACTGTGGAGTCAACTAGCTTATTGATCATTGGTAGTGGATATGAATCTTTGAGGCAAGATTTGTTCAGGTCTGTGAAATCAACACACATTCTATAACTTCCATTGGATTTCTTCACCAGTACCACATTTTCCAGCCACTCGGGGAACTGCACCTCTTTGATAAACCCTGCCTCCATTAACATCTTCACCTCTTTGTCAATAACTGGTTGTCTTTCAACACCGAAACATCTCTTCTTCTGCTTAATTGGTCTGAAGTTTGGGTCCACATTGAGTCTATGAACTGCCAACTCTGAGCTGATCCCAAGCATTTCAGAGGAATCTCAGGCGAAGGTTCCTTTATGGTTGATTAAGAATGTCCTCGCCTCCTCCTTTTATTCCACCTTGTCATTTATCTTCAAACTTCTTCCTGTCTTATCATTGGGGAATGTCTCCAACTTTTCTATTGGCTGAGTCATTGGCCCTTCAGCTTTCCTACCCTCTTGGACCATGCACATTTCAGTTTGTGTGTACGTTGACATTTTTCTCTTCCGAGCATTGTCCGTTATGGTTTTTTGAGTTACAGTGCCATATACATAAAAATCTATCCCATCAGCTAGGGGGATCCTTAATCTTCCTCTTCGAACATTTATGTCTACATCCAAATCACTCAGGAGAGGCCTTCCTATCAACACATTGTATGCCATAGGAATCTTTACCACCACAAAAAGGGTCATGACCGTCACACTCTTCGAAGCTGTTCCTATGGTGAAGGGCAACTGGATGTAACCTACTGTAGGGATTTCTGACCTATTCAAAGTTCGAACAGGACTTTCCAATTCTTTTAGCTCGTACGCTTTGATATCCATCTTTTGATATGCCTCGAAAGATAAAAGGTTGGTAGAACTCCCGTTGTCTACCAGGATTCTGTGGACGTTATTGTTTGCTATGATGGCTTTGATAACAATATGCACTTCCTTTCTTCGCCCTTGATCACTTTTGGCCCACTGTTTCTGACCATTGAAGAACACAAACTCGAAAGTTTCCCCACTTCGAGCTGCTGTGTTAGCATTTTTCACTACCTCCTGAGGACCTCCTATCAAACATGCAATTTCTCTCGCAGTGCCATCATTCCTCGTTGGCAGTTCTACATTCTGATTGTCCATAACAAACCTCCTCAAATATCCCTATTTGATGAGCCTCTCAATTTCCTCCATCAAATGTCTACAAGTGTTCGTGGTGTGACCATGGGTGTTGTGGAATTTACAAAACTTTTCTTTGTCTCTCTTATCAGGATATTTCCTGATGGGTCTGGGCTTCTGCCAGATGTTCTAATCTTGGAATGTTGCGAACACCGTTTCAGGTCTGGCATTCAATGGAGTCATTTTGGTCACATCAAAGGTTCTCCTCGTGGGATCTCTCACCTTCTCACCCTACAAACCCCCTATTTTGGATTCGGTCACCCCTTTGTCATTGATTTTTTTTATTTCTGGGATCTGAATTCTCCTGCTCCACCTTTCATTTTCTAGAAAACTGGCTCACTCGAAAACCATCGTCTTGCCTGATGTATTTCTGAGCGATCGTCGTCGCTTCTTTCAAGCTGCTAGGAAGTTCTCTAGATAGCTTCTTAAAAAAGTTAGCATGGGTAGTGCATTTCTGCAAAGCCTCCACTGCCTTGGCTTGGTTCAAGTTGGTGACTTTAAGGGCTTCTGTATTGAACCTAGCTAGGAAATCCCTCAAGGATTCCTCTTGTCCATGTTTCACAAGCTCCAAGGCCTATGTTTGCATCTCCATTGGGATACTGATGGCAAATCTCTTCATAAAACTTTCTGCTAGTTGCCTGAAGTTTTTTATGCTTCCTTCCCTAAGGCCATCATACCACTTAGTAGCTGCTTCATCTAGTAAACCCCTGAAAGCTCCACATAGTGCTTCATCATCGCAAGTCTGGAGTTCGATCTCATGTTTATAATTCAGGATGTGGGCTCGCAGATCAGCTATTCCAGTGTACTTCATTATGTGGGGAGCTTTGAATTTGCTTGGCATCTTGTAGCTTTCCACCCTCTCTATGAATGGTAATTTCAGCTCCAACTTGAGATCTCTGTCTCTTGCCTTTCTTCCTCCTCCCAGTTCTTCTACACATCTCTTTACCATATCTCTCATATTTTCTGGTTGCCTGCCAGTGGCTTCATGTCCCCTTCTTCTGGATGGCGAAGCTCGAAGGGCTCTTCCTGGCAACCTCCCAGAACAGACTTCTCTACTTCGTTCTCTTCGCACTACCTGTTTGTTGGTTCTGGACTCTACTGAGTCCATGGAGCTTTCTCTATTCAGACCGCTTCTCCTTCTCCCTTCATCTCCCCCCACTTTTTTCGTCGCCCCCGCTGGATTACTCCTCACATCTACAACTTCTGCCCGTGGTTGACTAACTTTTGCCATCAGTTCTTCTCCTCTCCGACCTTCGGGCGTGGAAAAGTCGGGTTGGATCAATAGCTGAGGTTTCATTATTTTGCCTTCCAGAAGTGTTCTGATTTTGCAAGAGCCTCAAAGTGTAGTTAATGCTCCCATTACAACGTTTTGGATCTCCGTTGCCAAGTCTAAAGTGGCACTGGTTGAAGTTTGATGGGGTGTGGTTAGAATAGGGTTTGCTTGTGTGTTTCTAAAGAGGTCTGTCCGGGCCTAAAAAGGGGCCCTAGGATCTAGAGTAGTGTTGGTGTGGGCAGGTGGTGGAGTCTCTTGGTTATCGTTTCCTATATGTTGATTGGGTGAATGATCAACATTAGGATTCTTGCCACTTTGAAGGTCATCCATTACTTATGATACAAAATGAATTTAGGCTATTCAAGATTAGGAAAAGTATTCAATGAAAGTTTCACACAAACGACACCAATTGATAAGTTCTTAACTTAACAACTTCTAATCTTGAGCCTGAATCCAATAGAATGTAGAAACCTGCACAATGAACAACAATGAGCTAAGAAGGCCAGTCGTGTGCCTGACAATGATCCTCTGACGCTCAAGTCAGTAATGGATTTGTATGCTTTGGATTCACTATGAATCCTTAAGAAAGTATATTCGAGTAGTTTAAGGTTTTATTGAACGTACCTTAAAAAATGTGACATCATGTACTATATATAATAGTTTTTGGGACCACGTAGCATACTGTGAGTGGTCCACGTGGCAACGTCTTCAATGAACACTGTCAGATGTTTATTAAAAATGGGGACATGTGTCACTTATGGATCGGTGACACGTGTCTAGGGCAGGTTCATAGGCCCCCTTCCACGGTGGTCCTTCGAGGCCCTGTGAATCTCTTTGTTATGTGACCCAAGCCTTCTATGCATTGAGAAGATTAATATAAGTGTTATGAACTTAGGTTTTTGCCTTCTAGTACGGGCCTTTGTATACCTTTGGGGGTCCAGACCCTTTTAAGCCCATTTTGGATATGCCCATTTACAAACTTTCAATTTTGATAAATTAAATTATATGCACTAGTCAATTTTGCAAATTGAATCACAAGTTCATAATCCGGTCATCCATGCTTACACGACTTCACCAAAAATGTCAAAGCATCCACTGTATCAGCAAATTTAAAATTTTAAAAAATTAAAATGATACAAAATAATTTTTCAATGGTTATTTTTTAAATAAAATAATGCTAAATATATATATATATATATTTTAATTTATTTTATTATTTTAGATAAAGATTCAATTTGCCCCTAAACATTTCTCAAATATTCAATTAATGACAAACTTAATTTGTTGCTCAAGTAACTCCCTGAACTTCTAATTTTTAAACCAAATCACTCAAATTATGCCAAATCAAGTAAATTTTCAATTGCAATTCTAATTAATATTTTGCTAAATTTGGTATAATTTGAATGATTTGATCCAAAATCGCAAATCAATGGAATTAAATTGACCAAAAGTTAATTTTATCTTTAACTGGACAATTTATAAAACTTTAGGAAATAAATTGAATATTTATTAGATTTTTAAATTGATGATGTGGTGTTTGAAGTGGCAAAAATATTTTTATTTTTTTTACTCTGGTGAAGCCACGTAAGCATATATGACCGGATTCTGAATTTGTGATTCAATTTATCAAAAATGAAAGCTTGTGATAAAAATGCAATTAAGTTAAAAGTTGTTTTCTTTTTCATTAGACATGCACGTATGATTTGGCATTTCCAGTAAAAACACATAAGCATGGATGACTGAATTTCGAATTTGTGATTTAATTTATCAAAATTGATATGTATATGATTCGATTTGTCAAAATTGAAAATTCGTGATAAAAATGCAATTAAGTTGAAAGTTAATGTTTTTTTGGTTAAATAACCATTTAGAAAACAAATTCTATTTTGCTGCAATTAAACATTTCCTAATAGAATTAAGTGAATATTACAAAGGTATTAGTCTTAACTGAGTATATAAATATATATAAAACATCTAACTGAAAAAAATGTTGAAGGTTCGGACGGAGCTTTGACCCCCAAAAAAACAAATAAAAAAAAAAAATCAATGATCTTCATATGTCTATCCCCACAAGTACAAGTTAGCACAAGTTGGTCAAAAAAACACAGCCGATTTATTTTGAGGAGGTAATCACGCGTGATATAGTACCACTCATCCGTTCGAGGAGGCAACCACGCGACATATAGTACCATGCAATTACTGTGGTCAATGTACCAGTGGTTCTGAGGGCCTGCCTGCCAACCACTTATTTATTTTTATTAAGCTCCAAATGGATTGTCCCTATCAATCACTGTACTGGACAGTTGCCCGTAGTTATTCATTTGAATTTGTCACCATTGGGGGTTGATTTTTCCACGGAAGCATTTGCTGTTTCCCACGAAAATTCACCCTGATCAAAGAGGCTTTAACAACCTAAGATAAATTCATTGGTATCAAAATTTTTTTCCCTTTTCTTTTTTTACTTTCATCGCTAACCTTGGAAATTGGATACATCAGTTAGAGCTAGAAACGGATTCACATCTAATTTGGGTGTCAATTACACCCAATACATTTTTTTATTTCCCTTTTAAAATATTAGTTTTTTAAAAAACATTTTACAAAAATTACCAAAGTGTCGTTATATATATAAGTTATAATGTACAATTATTTAGAATTCTATAATTTTGAATTCATATCATAGTTTAATTTATATTTAATAAAATTTAAATTTTTATTAATAAATTTTTATTATCTAAACTTATCTAAATTAATTTTAATAATTTTATAACAATTAATTATATATATTCAACAACCATAAAAACAAAAATAGTAAATTTTTTAAAAATATTTTAATTTTCAATTATTAAAATCACTTTATAAATAAATTATATAAAAAAATAATGATATCTCTGAGCACACTAGGATTTCAAAGACTACCTTCAAGTTAACCTGCAAAACAGATAAAGACTATCGGAGTGCCTTGTCAGTAGCTTATCTAATATTTAAGTCAGTAAACTTGTAAAGAAGTATTCAATATGGAGAGATTTAGGGTTTAGAATTATTAACATGTTCCTTATCATTAAGATGAGTTTATATGCTTGCTAGATAGTCTCTAAGTCTAGGTTAGTAGATAGACATTCCTTGATTTTAAGGATAATAGAGATAATAAGAATATATCTTTTAGTTATATTTATCTCCTTCTTCCGGTGCGACCTCTCATTTGAAGGTCAAGCTCTTGCTAAGGTAGAGCCCTTATTGGGGCAAAGCTCCTTTACCCATAAAGGTTATTACCTGACCTCTCTTACTAGATATGAGCCACTTAATGAGGCATGGGGTCATCCCCATTAGGGGAAAGGTTATCACATGTCCTCTCAACAAATCCTAGTCAAAGACTGTGGGGTTCTTATTCCAATTGAACACCTTGAGCGAGCTGAGAACCTAGGGCGAGGTATACCTCGTCCTAACCTTGTTTAATGCTTAAATTCTTAAGCGGGAAACATCCCACCCGTTACACATGTTAGCCATGTGTCAAACTCTCCGTGTAATTCTAGAAGGTTCGATGTCCCTTCAAGTTTTGCGTCCTATCAAACCTCACCATGTATCCTCTTTCGACAGTTTTGGTAATAGACTATTGCCTATATAAGGGGTCCAAATACCCCTCAAAGCCTCTTTCCATATTCTTTCTTACTCTTCATCTTTTACTTTCTATTTTTTGAGGATTTCTGACTACTCCTTCCTACTTCGATCACCATCATTGCCTTATTCCTAAATTTACTAGGAAATTTTTTACCCAAAATCTCCACCTTCCTCTTTGTTTCTTCTTTTTCTTTATTATAAACCATGAGTGACTATAGTGATAGCTAAAATCTAGAGGTACCAATATCCCATTTTTCTGACCATGACTTTGACCATGAATCAAGCCCCTCCATTAGTGTAGAGTACCTCAAAAGGGAAGCCACCTGTAGACCTGATCGACCACTCCTAGAGGCTCCTTTATAGAAGAAAAGAAGGATAGATACAAGTGAAGGGGTTCAACCTAGATAAAAAAAAATAAAGGGGCAAACGTCCCATGTGAGGGCAGGGAGGAAGATCTTCATGAAGTGGATCCCTAGCAAATTGGGGATGACTAGGACAGTGAGACCGAGCAAGGCGAAGAGGGAAATTGAGAAGTCAATCCTTTTAAACCAAACAAAAGGAAGAAGGTCGCTTCCAACTCCATGAAAAAAGGAGCCTGCACACGACACAAGACCCCTGGGGTGGAATCCTTAGAGACCCTACTGACTGGTGCCTACCTGAGGAATATCAGGGAAGAATTTTCTTTCCCAAAAGTCTACAAGACATTGCTTTCAATGCCCTCCCAAAAGGAAAACTCAGTAGCTCCAAGAGGAGGCATGGTGTGTTACTATGACACCCTGACGTCTGGGCTGAGATTCCTTCTCCCTGACCTAGACATAGCTTGGCTACAGGCATACCAAATACCCATTTCCCAAGTTCATCCTAACTCTTGGAAGATCATCCGAGGGTTGCAAATGATGGCTTATTGGCTCGAGTTTGAGCTATCACTGCCAGTTGTTCAACATCTATACAGGGTCGTCCCTATAAGAGGACTAGACTAATGTCACCTGTAAGCACAGGACAACATGAAGGGCTTCGACCTGCCCTCTTCCCTGAAGCCTGCTTAGAAATAAATTTTTTTCTTCATTTACCACGATAGCGTCACCTCCTTACCTAAGTACTGGAACGATGACATCCCTGTCTTTCGCAAGAGACGTCTTCCTATTTTAACGAGCATTGAGGTGGACCATATTAGTGTAATACATCAATAGGTGGAGGAGCATGGGAAGTACGATTCTAGGTCCCTAGTGGAGGCATGGTACACAGGGAAAGTAGTAGATAAATTAGAGTGTCAACTCAACGCATCTGAGGGTACCTATCCTTATCCTTTGTATATTATTCTTTCTGATTATACTAACTGACCTTCCCTTTTTTTTATCCTTTTTATAGATATGTCAACCATCCTTAAGAAAATGAGAGAGTGAAATGCCTTAGAGGTCTAAAGAGCTCAGACTATGGAGTTTAACTCTCCTCCAGCCAAAGCTTCAAACCTTCCCCTCATAGAGCTGCTAGAAGTCGGGGCTCACTTAGATTCGCCCACAGCTCATGCTGGAGCACTACCACCTATGGTGGCCATCTCTTCTGATGGAGAGGGTGACCACCCTGCATCTTCCCCTGCTCCTATCTGCTTGAAGCAACCAAGGGAGGAAATCCTACCAGCTGAACCTAAAACTGGTGTCACAGGCTCCTCTGAGCCATCCAAGGGTGTTCTAGTTGGGATACTTGTAAAAAACTTCAGGCCCAATGCAAGCTTGGAAGAGCACTAAGTGGCTAAGAAGGTGGTGGGCTCACTCATTCCTCCAGCTGACCTTTTTCATCTTGAAGGTATGACAGATGAAGAAATGGGTTTGGAAGGTTGTAGTAAAGCTTTGATGGTACATGTAGATTTCCTTAAATATTTTTTATTCTTTCTTTTGTAAGGAACCTTCTCCTTATAACTTTCCAATTTTGTCATGATAGTTGGTTGAGCTCTTCTTGGTGTAAAGCACTTTTATAGCTCGACATTTGATGAGCTTAAAGGCTAAGAAAGAAGCTCTAGAGAGGGAGAGGGAGAGGGCTTATTTTCTAAAGAACTCGACAGAGGCCTGGGTTGCCTTTAAGCTATAAGCTAAGGAGGTGGAGACCTTGAAGAAGGCCTTCAATAAGACTCAAGATGAAGAAGAGAAGAAAAGACAAAGCCTTGAAAAGGAGTTCAAAGAGCTGAAGAGGGAGCTAGAGACCATCAAAAGCGAGCTGTCTACTCAAGCTATAAAGGTCGAGCGCCAATTAGTGGAAGTCGACTGCCTAGAGAACCAGAGTGTAAGTAAGCTGATTGCCTTTGGTAAGCAGCTGGAAGATGAAGTGGTAAAACATCTTGAACCCTTTACTGCTTTCCTAGCTGATGTCGAGCCCTCAGAAAGCATTTTTGCCAAAGCTCCAGAGCTGTCGAATGCTCAGCCTGAGAGTCCCCAATCTTAACTCCTTTTTGTAAAATTATTGTGATTTGGGGTAGATGTCGGGAGCTCGCCCCCTCCTAGCCTTGTACTACTCTTCTGTCAATGAAATATATCTCTTGCCT
>CAOJBK012286783.1:0-16118 GCA_948294925.1 Codiaeum variegatum
AATAAGTCCTACTTTGACCAAACTAATATGAATATATTAGTAAGTTCCCTTTGATTACCATTTCTTTCATTTTTGGTAAATTTATCAATGGTACATCTAATGTGTCTAATTTTGTACTAGAAACTTGAGTTGTTGACTCAGATTGGAAGACATCATCTATTAATCTGAAATTAAATTTTGATTTACTGTAAATAGTATTGATGTCTACCTTTGGGAGTTTCCATTCTAAATAACTCTTTGATGGGTAATTGTACTGAAATAATTCTTTTTGTACCAGAGAATTTTCCAAAGGAATCAACTCTTCATCTGTGATACCTTCTCGATTACTCATCATGAATAACTGGACTGTCCATAAATCAGATTCATCTATGTCGGTTTCATATTCAAAAACCACTTCATAAACTGAATCTATTTCAGAGTGTATATCTGAGTATTCATCTTCTTCTCTGGGCTCATATTCTAGACTTTCAAAGAAAACTTTTCTAAACTTTTCTTTTCTTTTGCCTTTCTGTAGGTAAACATTTGCTCAGTGTTCTTTGAACCACAGATCCAGTAGCACAAATAATTGCTAAGAGGTTTTTCTTGAGGACACTTAGGGGCTCTACCATATTTCTTCTTAAAGGCATCTATCCTATCTTTGTCCTTTAAGTTGGTTCTTCTCTTAATAAACCTAATAGGCTTATTCGATGATTTTTTCTCATTTCTTTCTCTTTTTGATATTCTCTTTTTTCTATATCCATTGAATATTCTCTTTTTAGTAGAATATTTTTTTCTCAGGTCTAGACTCATTTCCTATAGAACAATCATATCTACCTAGAACAAATTCTATCTGAGAACAACAATTCTTATTCAATTAAGGGATATGCTTTACACCTTGCCTTAATTGGAGTTCAGTACATGCCTTTTTCCTGACATACTTGATCACCTGAATTCTCTCTCCTAGACCCTCAATAATTTTATCTTCCTTTAGGAGAAGTTGATAGGTCGTCTTTGCTACTTATAGCCAAGGTTCTAACAGCATAGCAAATAACATTTTTGACATGTGATTTTGAGTTTTGATATTTAATTATAATAATATTTTTGAAATTCACTTGCATAATTGTCAAAATAACACATGTCACAAATTTATAGTTTCATTAATGCCATTAGAGATTGTTCTCTCTCTAATGATTCTGTTGATATTGAGAAACCACGTAATTCATTTTTCAGGACATCTACGATTATGGCTAATACTTCATCAGAAAGCACAACTTTTATAATTTCATCCCTGATGGTCGATTAGATTAGAAGCTGATCCTAATTTTTTTTAGCATTTCCTACCAAGGTTGCTTTACATAATTCATAGGTGGCCTTAGGTGAGTAACTCCTTGATTTGGTTATAAACCTAATCATGGTAATCCACTCATCTATCATTTTAGACGCATGTTGTTCATAATATAAGTTGAGAAAAGCTGCAGGGCTTAGTAATAGTCTTAACGGATTATCCCTAGGTATAAATTCTACCTTAGTTCTATGGAGATAATTTGGTTTGTACACTACCTTTTTTGTGGTAAGAAGCTCATTAAATATTCTATCATCTATATGCATTGGAACTTCTTCTGATAGTCCCAATGATTTTCTAAGATCTTGGGCCAAATAAGTTAGTAGCTCTTTTATCTAAATCTGTAATATAAGGAACCATTTTTTCTTTTCTTAATTTTAGGATCTCTTCTTCAGAAATAGGTTTTGAAGATTCTGTTGGATTCTTCAATGCCTTTTCTCGCTCGACTGCATCGAGTCTTTCATTCACCAGTTTTTTTACTTGGTCTACTAATGTCTTTCTTTGTTCTGATGAATCACCAAGTCTTCCTTGAGTATGAAGATTCTTAAGGAGACGATTCACTTCGTCATGCAAACTGTTAATGAAGTCACTCCTGTATGAGTTGAAATTACACTACTCTCTTATGGTTTTGTCATATTTTAGAATTACTACTACTTATACAGAAGTACTAGCAATTCCCATTATTCTAAATGTTCATTCCTAAAAAGTCAGAAAAAAGTCAATTTTCCTGAAGTGTGATATTTTTCAAATTAAATAATTTTTTACAAGCTCTTCACTCCAACTATGATATATACACGATGTATTTTGTCCTATAATTAGCAAATCATTAAAGAAAATATGTTTATTTTCTAATCTTCGTATGATCCTAATTACGATGAGAAATTCTTCAGCACCAGGGTCAAATGAACGCTCCACCAAAATGGAGGCTAGTCTAATCTCTTCGTTAGTGTCTTTAACCCTACCATAAATTCTCTGAACAAACCACAGTAATTTTTTACTATTCTGCCTTTCTTTAATCGAAAAGTGTTTAATATTATTATACACTCTTCTAGGAGTTAATGACTATCCTCTTAAAATTTCATTTATAACCTAATTATGGACTTAAAATAGCATTTAAAATTACTTGTGGTGAAAAATAAAAATTATAAAAATTTTTAGGGATCAAACTATAATTAAAATAATATAATTCTAGGGAGGAAAATATAATTTTAAAAAATTATGGGATCAAAATTTTATTAAAATAATGATAAAGTTATAAAAAATTAAAATTGAAAGATATTTATGATATAATTTAAAATTAAAGAACGATCAAATAATCTGTTAAAAGTTGAGGGACGATAAGTGAAATTTATCCAATAAAATTTGACTTTTTTCCATAACATATGGTTCCCTTGAAAATAAAATAACAATTAAAAATGTCAAAGATGTCAATTAAAAATCAGAAAATATAGCACCGACAAAGACAACCAACGCGATTTACTTAGAAAAAGTAAAAGATTGCTGACGTGGACTTTGCTTTGTTGACGTTGTACAACCTGTCTCATCTTCATAACCCATGGCCGTGACACGCTCTCATTATTAATCATTTTCATGGATATTAAAAAAAATTAAATGTTTATATAAATTTTATTATGAATAATAATTTTATCAATAAAAAGTTTTATTACCTAACTCATGTTGTTATAAACATTCATTTTTTTAACAATATTTATTTAAGGTGTTGTTATTTTTAAAACAACATATATTATGATAAAGAACAATTTTATGTAATTAAATATTTTTTTATTATTATATATCACATAACTTCATGTTCACACAATAGAATTTTATTGATTAGATAAAATTATTTTGAATTTAATAAATATTATTTAATGAATAGTATTATTGTACATCAAAATTTAATCTAATAGTCAATATATATTTTTAAAAAATAATTTACTTTTTCATTAAAAAAATAAAATGTCATTACTAGTTATTAATGTTGAAATAGTTGTATTCACTTCAAAATATTATAAATGAAAATTTTTGACATATATAATAGAATGGATTAAATAAATAAAAAGTTTAATAAATATATTATTAGATATTAGAAAAAAAATTATTTTGATTCTAATAAGTAGTGATTTACAAATAAAACTATCCAATCTATCATTAAAATTAATAAGTTACTACCAAAGTAGTGGTTAGTGACATACTCTCACCATTCTGAAATAAATGATCATTACGTTTACCAATGATAAATTTTGACCTTTAATTATTTTTAAAATATATAATTAAAAAATTATTAAAAAATAATCTTATAAAAGTATTATTGGAGACGAGCGCATTGATATGTTTTTTATATTATAATTTAAAACTTTTTTATAAATTCGTTTTTGATACTTAGACGCGAAAAATAAAACGATCACTTATTTAATAATGAAATGAGTATTGAAGTGTCTATTAATGAATGTATATTCAATAATAGGCAATTAATTAGGCATATATTTATCTCAATAATTATGGATTTAGAGAATATTATTAAGAAATAATGTGATTGGAATTAATTAAAAAAAAAAACTAAAATAGAATCCATTTATTAAATAAAAACATTAAAAATATACTAAAGAAACCTATTCTTGCAAAAAAAAAAAAAACTAAAGAAACCTAAAACAATGATGTAAGTATAAGAATTCCATGATTTTTTTTGTTGAAAAAAGAAGCATCATGTGATATTCACAAAAATATTAACTTTTTTATTAAAAAAAATAATCTTATGATACCATAACTATTTGTAAAACAGAAAAAAGTCCATAACTATGCCCTAGGGAAAAACTAGTGCCTGCCACGTTGGCAACCTCTTAACACACTTGTCAACCAGCAAAGGGTTGAGCGCAATTAGAATAAAATACAGTCATTTTCAATACAGAAAATGGATTAAATCAATTCTAACATGCCTATAAACGAAATCCAACTCTTAAACGCTCCCAGACGTTTGACCATCACAGAAATTGTCCTCAATAGCCTGAGAAATAGCGAGGTTGAGTTTAATAACTATACTAAATACTAACTGAACTAAATCCAAAAATTGGTAAAAATATAAAAACTATAACAAATCTTATTGCCAGAAACGGAAAGCAATAGAAGCATACTAACTAGATCTACCGGCAATGCTCTGAAAATCACCTCCTCTACTGACGACCATACTCTATATAAGAACTGAAATCTTGATCTGATCATGTTGGAGAAGAAAACAAGACTCTCGCCAATAGAATCACTAAACAACGTTGCAATCACTGACTGCCTTGGATCACCATCTCCGATTTGAACAACCATGCACCCTCTCCACTCGGCCAAAGCAGAGATCGCTAGTATTGGGAGCATCGGTGGTTACAACAGGAGAAAGAGCAAGCAAGGACGTTAGATCTACAACACCAAAAAAAGCCTACCCATAGAATTATATGGCTTATTAATCCAAAGAGGAAAAAACATAAAGAAAATAAAGGAGTTATCCCCTTTCGCAGCCGGAGCCATCAGAGGTGGAGACATCTGGAAAGTTAACGATCAAGATGAAAAGAGAGAGACGAGAGGTGTTTTGCATTGTAATTTGATTTTTACTTTTTTTTTTCTTTTTATAAAGTTTAGTATTTGATGTTTAATTCATTTTCAATTTTTGTGATGATATTTTTACTGTTACTTTATTTTAAAACAAAATGATTGTATGTTACTATGAAAAAATTGTATTTTTTATGAAAAAATAAATTTTTATTTATATTTTTTCATAAATAAAAAATATTTTAATATAAATATTACAATGATAAAAATATTATTATTATAATTTAGACACTTATAAATTTTATTAAAAATTATAATTTATAAAAAAATGAGAAATTTTGATTTTTTTTTGTAAAATAATTATATTTTGTAATTATGATATTAATTTTTATTTATCTAAAATTATTATTTTACATAAAATAAATTATAATTTTATATAATTAAATATTTTTTATTTAGAATTATGAAAAAATAACTTGAATTATTAAGATATAAATGAATATTTGATTTTTTTTACAAAAAGGGCATTTTTTTCCGTAACAAAGTAAATCTATTTTAAAACAAAGTCATATATAGTCAAAGTTTGGGTACTCATTATTAATTCTTTGATTAGTTCACTTTGAAAATTATATTCAATCTTCCTTTTTTTTTTTAATAAAATAGTTATTTTTCTTTTTAATAAAACAATTGATTTAGGAAACGTTTAGCATAATTTGTTATGTTTCAGAAAAAACTTATCTACATCAGGTGCATAAGCTAATTTTATGCACCAAATCAATAAGAGGTCAGAATTTTTAAAATTTGTAACTAATTTGTTCATTTTTTTTGTCAAGTGAAAAAAATACTAATGTCCTTTTTATTCAAAATATTCTTCTTTAATTGATTTGGTGTATACACATTGTGCAGGTATTTCAATATAATAAAAAGAGTTAATAATAAAAATAAAAGATACATATTAAAAAATTACTAATTTTAAATGAAGTAATTATGGTTAATGATAAAGACAATTATTTTTATTGTTTATACAATTTATGATATGTTTAAGGATGATTAAATTTTATTTACTTTTAACTAATATATATATATATATATATATATATATTTAAGTTTCATAAATAAGTACTAATGAATTATTTTCTAAAGGGTAAATTATTGTTCAGTACCTAAATTTTGACCAAATTAACACTTCAATACATGTATTTGACAAAACTAACAGTTTAGTATCTCTATTTTGATTTTTTTAACAGTTTAGTTCCTATATTTGGCAAAACTAACAATTTAATCCATCTATTTTGTCTTCAGGTTAGTTTTTTTTTTTGTAAAATTGCTAAAGGAGTAACAAATATAGTTTAAATACAACTAATTGAACGTATAAACTTTTAAAAAACTATGCATTCAGACAATTAATTCACAAAAATGAATTGAAAACTTTGTGCCTTAAAAAATTGATTAAATCAAAATAATTTTTTAAATTTATGACTTCAATAAGTTTTATTATGATTATATATATCGCCCCCTTATCCTTTTATCAAAAAAAGAATGGAAAGACACAAAATGAAGGGATATAGGAACTAAAGTGTTAGTAAAATCAAAACAGATGAATTAAGCTGTTGGTTTCGTCAAATACAGAGACTGAAGTGTTAATTTAGTAAAATCTTAAAGACTAAACAGTAATTTATCCATATCTAAATCATATATACAAAAAATATAAAGGATGATTTTTTTTTGGTCATCAATCAAGAAAATAAATAAAGTTTTTGGTATAGCACACTTAACTCTCAACATAAGCAAGAAAATTTTAAGAAATTAACCAACGAAAATGATTCTTTAACAACTTTAATTGCAATGCAATCTTTAACAACCACAATTTAACTATAAATCAAAGATTTTTTTTTGTAAAAAAAATAAATTCTATCAATATTTAATGAAAAATTACAAGAATTAGTAACAAAAAAATCTGAAATAAAATCAATTACCTTAATAAAAACCGATGATTTGCAGATTTTATAAATATCAAATTGTCATGTTGTTAGTTTTGAAATTTTTGGTTGTAATAATAAAACAATGAAATAAATTCTTATTCTCCTTACATGCATCTGAAACAAAATAATATACAAATTTATTGCGTACTAATAAACGAAAAATAATTTTTAACAAATGAAAAGGAAAATAAAACTTACAACTATGGTAGATAAATTAACCTAACATTAATATATAAATATTTTTCAGTTAAAAATAAAAAATCATCTTAACGTAATTATTATAAATTTACCTACAAACATATGGAGAGGAAGATGGAGATTCATTAACGAATCAATTGTAGAGGTCGGCCAAATGTATATAACGACGAATGTAATAAAAACACTTAAAATGATATTATTATATTTCATCCAATATAGTATTTGAAACTTTTGTCGATCAACGTAGAAAATCAATGATGATTCAAAAAAAGTATTGAAAAAGAAAAGAAAGACGACTAGATTACTTTAATAAAAAATATGTTGTACATTTCAATTTATATGAACTCATTTCTATATATTTTATGAAATTCACATATTATTATTATTAGTGAAAATTGCGGTTCATTATAATAAATTTATTTTTTATATAATGTTGGTTTAATGGACTACGAGTTATACAATAAGAGTAATCATTTCTTTAACACGCGTCATATAAGTGAAATCTCATATAATGTGGAGGAAATGATTTAAATCCGAGATGTTTCATTCTCAAAACACTTTTAATAATTATTTTTCTAAATAATATTTATGTACCAACCTTACGTTATCTTCTCAATGCCAACAACATTCTCATTATTATACATTATATATACTAATGTAAATGAAAATCAAAAAGAAAGTGGTGTGGTCAGGTTTCTAATAACATATACAGCTCTGTCATTGACTGTCACACAATCTCATAAACCCTAAAATATATCAAATACTATATGCTTTTTGCTTGTTTTGGTTTTATTGTAAATATTATTAATTATTGTAAATAATCTAAATTTAATATTTTTTTTAGTGGAATACAGGCAAAAAAAATATATTTTTTTGTGGAAAAGTCTTGTTCTTACCAGATAACTATTAGTTTATTTTTAGCAGTGGATGATAATGATAATGTACAAAAGAGTCTTGAAAAAATAATGTACTAATTCTTTGTAAATGAATAATTGATTTTTCTTTACAAGAATAAATGGATTTGATCATAAAAAAGAATAAATGATTTTTTTTAGAGCAACTTTTCCATTTTATGTATAATTTTTAAAAAAATATCTCTCGTTGTTATGAAAAAAAATTATTAAAGGAAATTTAAAAAAAAAGGGCAAAAAAAAAATATTTACAGTAGATACACCAACCAAAACAGAACAGTACTCAATTTTCCACTTTTATTATAAATTTATTTTTTATAGTTTTATGAGCGAGAAAATGTGAAAGAAAATCCAAGAAAAACAGTAACATAAGTGAGAGACAGAGAGAGAACGTGATAAAATAATACAAATAGAGAGAAAGGGTCTTTTGTGGCTTTGGATTCTGCTGGCAAATCGTGCTTGCCAGCTTCATTTGGACTAAAGAAGAGAAAAGGGTTATGGCTAAACAATAATTTTAAGGAAAATTTTTGTTTTTAAAGAAAAATCTTTTCTTGAAAATTAATTAAAGAAAAAAAATAATAAAATTTAAAAGGGTAGCAAGTCATTAAACCAAAACTTTGTCTTGGTATTGTTTGTGGGTAAGGGTTGACAAGGAGAGCTTTGAGAAGGTTTGATGATGGAGATTTTGAGAAGAAAGGTTGAGCTGTTAGTGACAGTGATAATCTGCATTTTGAGTTGTATCAATGGTGACACAGATCCAAATGATGGTAAATTTTTATGCTTTTACTCTTTTTTAAGCTTAATTTTTTAAAAAATTGGTAAATTTTTGTCCTTTAACTCTTTTTTAAGATTAATTTTTTAAAAAATTTTGTTTTTCATTGATAGATTTCCATGTGCTGATCTTTGCCACATTTGCATTTGTTATTTGCTTTTTTGTGTTAGCTTCTTCTTTACTACTTGGTAAAGTTCCTTTCTTTTTGATGCATTTGGGGATTTTTTTTTATTTCTTTATTTTGTTTAGTATTCTTGTTGTTCATTGCTTTAAAAGGCAAATTGGGTGTTAGGGCTGTCAAGATCAGTTCTGGATTGGGAGAAAATGCTTCATTTATCCCTTTTATGTAATAAAGTCTTCAACTTTAGACAGTTAGATTGAATTTTAATGGAGTTTTCTTGGTACCCATTAAAAGTATTGATGGAAATTTAGATTCTGCAGACTGCAATTATAGGTACTACACTTTGAATGTTTGCCATTAGAACAAAATTTTGTGTGTGGAGAGAAAAGTGGGGTTAGACCTAAGCTTAATTGGAGAAGAGTCATCCGACATGATCTTGAGACCTTACATCATTGCCTCGTGTGGAAAAGGCGAACCCATATAGCTGAAACCAATTATCTTGGGATTAAGGCTTTGTTGAGTTGAGTTGAAAGAGAAGAGGGGTAGATAAGTTTTGGTTGCTGGAAAATTTGTCATATCCACCTAGTTGTAACGGTTTATCTTTTCTTCTCATTGGTCTTGCAATTTCGTGGATCCTAAGTTCATTTTGTGTGGATTTGAACGGCTGTGGTCAAGGGGATCCTGGATACGGAGCGATCCAAATGAAGCGCTGAGTACAAGATTCTGTTAGTGATTGTTGAATATCAAAATTAGCTCTACTTTTGGGTTCTTTGGACTTCGTAATGACCAGTGTCTCATTTCAAATGCTAAAGAGACTTTGACTTTCATTGAAGCTTTTTCTTCCTTGAATATAGAGTTACAAATGGAGCCGTCATCTTGCAAACCAAACTAAAGTTGATGACAATGATCTAAGGTTTTGAGAATTCCAGAGTCTATATGCGCTGTTTTGAGAGTCACAAGACTATTGTGGTAGATTTCAAGTATATGTCAATGTTAAATGATACATATATCCTATTTTTTGCTTGTTGATGTGCAGCTTCTGCTTTGAGAATCATGTATAGCAGTTTAAATTCACCCGGCCAGCTATCTCAGTGGACCTCAAACGGTGGCGATCCATGCGGAGAGTCCTGGAAAGGCGTCACTTGTTCAGGCTCACGAGTCACAGAAATGTGATCTTCTATTTCATTTTTTTTATTCTTTCTGGCATGTTACTTGCCACAAGCAATGATTTTTTTTAATGAATTTAATTTTGTTGTTTTCTCTCAGTAAATTACCCGGTCTTGGACTTTCTGGATCATTGGGTTACCAGCTCACAAGCTTGACAGAATTAACAAATCTGTAAGATCGATGGCCTTATATATATATATATTGTTGGTACTATTCATTTATACTTATTATACGACTCGGTTATTTTTCTACAGAGACGTCAGTAATAATAATCTTCAAGGCGGTATACCTTTTCAGCTTCCTCCAAACCTGACACAACTGTATGTGTCATGCTTTAGTTTTATTCATTTGTTCCTTTTTTGTTTTTAATTCTTTTATGATTTTTGATGGATTCTCTCCTGTTTACAGAAATATGGCCAGTAATCAATTAACCGGAGAGATCCCTTTTTCGGTTTCAATGATGACTAAGCTTACTGACTTGTGAGTACCTTCAAGCTATTCATAACTTTCATAGTTCAGAACTAAGGGTGTTGCTATTTCCAGCAACATTTGCTAGGGTCAGAGAAGAGAAAATATTTTATCGATAAATTTAAAGTTATTTCTTAGTTTCATTGTAATATGTGATAGAGAATCTCATATTATGCGTAAAAAATAGTAATGGAAAATTTTCTACTCAATTAATTATTATCAATTTATGATTTTAAAATTTTATTTGCTCTGGCCCTAGCAATTATTGCTCTGGCAATAGCAACACCTCAAAACTAATACCCTTTTTCTGATTGATTCATTCTTTGTGAGTGTAGAAACCTTGCACACAACCAGCTTCAGAATCAGTTGAATGACATGTTTGGAAAGCTTTCTTCCCTCTCCACACTGTAAGACATCTTATACACTTTCTTCTATTCCTTCATGTTAAAAGTTGATTCCTTTTTACCGTTTCCTTTGAAAAATTAGTCATTTGTGTGTTGATGTGCTTAAAAATAACACTTCAGTACTTCATAATCTGAGAATTCTTGTTATGTTTTTCTATAGATCTTATTTTTATGTACTTTTTGGTTGCTGAATTTCCATAATCTCCTATAGTTTTTTCACGAAGTTCGAAACTTTTTCCTCATTGGGTGAGAAATTGTGGTAAATAAACCCATTAATTATTTCTGTTTCTTCTATAGGGATATCTCCTTCAACCAGATTCCAGGTAACTTGCCTGAGAGTTTTAGCAACCTTTCAAGCTTGACTTCACTGTAAGTTTCTAGTGGATCATCGTCTCGTATTGTAGCATAAAGTATATTGTTTTGCTCTTTTCCTAACATTATCATTTCTCAGTTATCTGCAAAACAACCAATTCACCGGCACCATTGATGTCCTTGCCGATCTTCCTCTAAAAAACCTGTGAGTAACCATCCTAAAGTTAAATTTAGTTGGAAAATCATACTGTCTTTCCGGAAAAGACGTACCTTCACCGGTTGCAATGCACCAAGCCAATGAGAGTGTGGTATTTTGAGTAACGAGTATTTGTGTCTTTTTACTTGGCAAATAAAAGGACAAATTAGTTATAAAATTTAAAAATTCTAACTTCTCATTGGTTTGTTGCATGAGACTAGCTTATGCCCCCGGTCTAGGCAGGTTTTTTCCTTTCCGGCTTATAGTTGACTTGACTGCTGTTTATACTTATACTTGTTTCCAGGAATGTTGGAAATAATCATTTTACCGGCTGGATTCCAGAACCGTTGAAGGGCATTAATCTGCAGTAAGCATTTTTACTTGTTCCAATTTCCATTATGTATTCATAAAGAAAGAAGCTTTTTACAAATTTAACGAGTTATGTTTTATCATAGGACGGACGGTAACACTTGGAACTCAGGGCCGGCACCGCCACCTCCACCTGGTACTCCATCATCCCACAGAAACCCGGGTCATAGATCTGGTGGAAATAATAGTCCATCTGACGGTGATTCTGGTAGCAGCAGCAGCAAAAAGTCGGGTATAGGTGGTGGTGGCATAGCTGGAATAATCATATCCATCTTTGTTGTTGGGGGGATTATAGCATTCTTCCTTGTGAAGAAAAGATCGAAGAGGTCATCTACCGATATAGAAAAGCTTGATAATCAGCCGTTTGCACCTCTTTCGTCAAATGAAGTACAAGGTAACCCATATTTTAGAATCACAATGTGAATGCTTTTGGCTAGAGGTTTATGTTTTCTTGTGTTTTGTATTGTATTTGCAGAAATGAAGTCTATACAAACTTCCTCCACAGCCAATACAAAAACATTTGAAACCTCTGCCTCCATAAATCTTAGACCCCCACCTATAGATCGCCACAAATCGTTTGACGAGGAGGAGTTTGCTAAGAAGCCTGTGGTTGTTAAGAAACCAGTTAAAGCTCCTGTAAATGTGACATCATACTCAGTAGCAGACCTGCAGATAGCTACTAGCAGCTTCAGCATCGATAATCTTCTGGGCGAGGGATCTTTTGGACGAGTTTACCGCGCTCATTTTGATGATGGGAAGGTATACCTTCTTCATTTTGTTGCTAAACCGCTGAAAGTACTTGATCTCATTCATTGAAGTTGTAACTTCTCTTTCTTCTTCTCTTATAGGTTCTTGCTGTCAAGAAAATAGACTCAGCCGCTCTTTCGAGTAGCATGTCTGACGATTTTATAGAGATGGTTTCGAAAATATCTGAGTTACATCATCCAAATGTGACAGAGCTCGTGGGTTATTGTTCTGAGCACGGGCAGCACTTGCTAGTCTACGAGTTCCACAAAAATGGATCACTGCATGACTTCCTCCATTTGGCAGATGAAGACAGCAAGCCTTTGATTTGGAATACCCGTGTCAAGATAGCTTTGGGAACTGCCCGTGCATTGGAGTAAGTTAACAAAAAGAAAATAAATCGGTTTTTCATTTTCTTAGATCTTTCATTTGTTATGTCTATGTATTGTATTCATGAATGGCCTTCCTGGTGCGAATTTTTCAGGTACCTTCATGAAGTACGCTCGCCATCAATTATTCATAAGAATATCAAATCAGCAAACATACTACTGGATCCGGAACTCAATCCTCACCTTTCAGATTCTGGCCTTGCAAGCTTTCTTCCAAATGCAGATCAGGTGACTTTAAACATTTTCTACATGAAGAGTTCGAACATTGCCTAATTATCTAGTATAGTCAAATCCTACCTACCAAGTTCACAGGCACATGCAAAGTAATAAATGTCTGTTGTATGGAAGATGGCTTTCCGTGCTACCGATCATTTTGCAAACTATATACTGAAATGTTGTTTCTTTTCAACTATGCAGGTATTGAATAACGATGCAGGATCTGGATATGGTGCACCCGAGGTGGCCATGTCTGGTCAATACTCTTTAAAGAGTGATGTTTACAGCTTTGGAGTTGTCATGTTAGAGCTTCTCACTGGACGTAAACCGTTTGACAGGTGAAATGTTGACTTAGGACCTCTCTCGCTCTCTATCTATCTTCCTCGCTTAGTGACAGGAATTATAGTCTTGATCACATCTAAGAAATAATCCTGATCCTACTGTGGAAATATTTTACAGCTCAAGGCCAAGATCTGAGCAATCTTTGGTTCGATGGGCCACACCTCAGTTACATGACATTGATGCTCTATCGAAAATGGTTGACCCTGCTCTCAAAGGGCTCTATCCTGTCAAATCACTTTCCCGATTTGCAGATGTTATTGCTCTCTGTGTCCAGGTACAAAACAAGTAATTATTTTCAGGATATTTTTCAAATTAGCATGAAGTTATAATTAATGATGTCACTCTCACTTTGTTGTGGCAGCCGGAGCCAGAGTTCCGACCACCTATGTCTGAAGTGGTTCAGGCATTGGTTCGATTAGTGCAGCGAGCTAACATGAGCAAAAGAACTATTGGAAATGAGTCGGGGACACCAAGGCAATCCGACAACCCAGACACACATGATTACATGTCTTAAAATGGCAGCTGACACTTGCAGTCGCCTATTCTGATGTTAAATACAACCAACAGCTGGCCTCCCGCTCTTCATCGGAGCATTTTTCTGTCTCGACGTACACCCCCCTCTTGTTTCTATCTCAACTTACAGTGACCCTCATTGTAAATGCAAATATGTAATAAAAGCTTCCAGAGTGGATTCTTTTTTAAAAAATTAAACTTACCTATTTTTTTATTACATGTCCAGAGCACATTTTTAAAAAGTTAATCATTTTTCAAATCTAAATGCGACCCATAAACAGATTTAGTTCAGTGAGATGCTTCATCATCTACCATTGAGATTCACTTTGAAGCTCATGCAGACAAAGTTCATTCCCTTGCTGAACCAGTTCAACAGAAACTAGCTAAAGCAGCCCAATCTGCCACATCTATGGGGAATTCAATTATCATAATACTTCAATCTTTTAAGCACCAAATATCAAAAAGGCTAAAAACCATTCAACTTGGATGCTTCCATAAAGTATAAGTGCATTACAAAAGCTAAAATGCATTACAGGTCTCTGAATCGAGCAACATTTGAAACCCAGGTAGCAAAAAAGTCAAGAAATCACTCTTCATTTGTTTTCATATGGATATAGTTTATAGGCAACAACTAGTTGTAGACCATGTATTTTGGTGTTGCGCTGAACTTCTGGTATCCTTTAATTACTTTGTTCACTGCATCAAGGAAGTCTTTCTCTGTTACTGTCTTCCTTCGTGCTCGAATTGCATACATTCCAGCTTCGGTACAGACACTCCTAATATCAGCTCCTGTGAAGAAATACATAGCAAGAAAACAATAATCTCAAATGAACTGGCTATCATTTTATCAATCCAACCATAAGAATGCAACAAAGAAAAAGGTATTTCAAAGAAGTAATAACAATATATTTGTATCAAAACATAAAATAAAATGTAGAATTCCCTAGGAAACCATCATTACCAGTTGAATTCGGGCAAAGCCGGGCCAAAAGCTCAAATCGGATATCCCTTTCACAGTTCATGGTCCGGGTATGGATCTTAAATATCTGTGTTCTACTTTCTAAATCTGGAAGACCAAACTCAACCTTGCGATCTAACCGTCCTGGACGCAATAGTGCTGGATCTAATGTGTCAGGCCTGAAAGAATAATCGACACTCCACAATGCTTAGGAGTCAAAGGCAAAAAAGACATGCAGTTTATGAAAATTTCAGATTTCACAATTTAATGACAAGTGAATGGATAGAAAAATAAAGCTAAGTAAGCATTTGGTTACACATGCACAAATGACAGAGAAAGAGAAAACTCTGGCAAAAGAATAAAATTAGCTTAGAATATCCTTTTATGACAGATTGTACCCAAAAAAGTCAGTTAGTTAACCCAAAAGGGTCACTTAGTTATCATACCTGTTTGTGGCCATAAGGACTTTAATGTTTCCACGGGCATCAAAACCATCAAGCTGATTCACAATTTCAAGCATTGTACGTTGCACCTCGTTGTCTCCGCCCACACCATCATCAAAACGTGCACCACCTATGGCATCAATTTCATCAAAAAATACGATGCATGCCTTCTTTGAACGTGCCATCTGCAGCAGATAACATTTTAGTTGAAATTAGGTAACATGCTACACTATATGATGCATGAGAATAAGAAAATATAAATAGCTAACAGATGCAACAACTTTTGACCTGAAAAAGTTCGCGAACCATCCTTGCTCCTTCACCAACATATTTCTGAACAAGCTCACTTCCAATAACTCGAATGAAACAAGCATCAGTTCTGTTAGCCACAGCTCTGGCTAAAAGTGTTTTACCAGTTCCAGGAGGACCATAACAGAGGACACCTTTGGGAGGATCAATACCAAGCTTCACAAATTTCTCAGGGTGAAGCATGGGTAGTTCAACAACCTAGACAGATTCAAAAATGGCAGGGCATCACATAAAAAGTCAAATATCCAGTCACACCACTTTCAACATATAAAATGAAATTGAAGGGTTAAAAGGCAAGAGATTTCCATAATACAAATATATAAGAAAGAAAGCTTTATATACTTCTCGCATCTTTTCTATCTGCTCCTTACATCCACCAACATCATTATACGTCACATCTGGCTTCTCTTCCACTGTCATCATGGTCACACTCGGATCAATTTTTGGAG
>CAOJBK012287326.1:0-21450 GCA_948294925.1 Codiaeum variegatum
GTCAAAAGAAGAGTGCATGGAAGCACTCTCCAAACATGCAAAAATTGAACCTGTTATCACCTCTACTGGTTTGTTCTCATTTTCTTCTTACCAATTCTTTAATCTTATATTTTTCTTATTGACCTAACCTATACTTATATACTGAGACAAACTACTCACACATATGTTCATGGGAAAGACTAACCTATACATCAAGCCAACAAGAGAACAATATTGGTGTCTTTTCACTTGATTAAAAAATTCATAAATCTTAAAAATCTAACCTCTTGGTGTTACCAATTTTTTTCCTTTATTCATATTTATGGTTCCCACTTGTAGTGAAAAAAAAATACAAAAGCAGCTATTCTAAAGGAAGTTAAAATTGGAAAATCAACAAGTTATCTTATGTATATGAATTTAGTAAATAAACTGTTTAATGAATGAACTCTTGAGCTTTGACAAACAAAAAAAAAGAATGAACTCATGAGTAACATTCATTGATAAACCCTAGATGATCTTTATTTATTTTGAGTTATCAGTAAGATTATTATCCATGATCTACATGGTAAAACAAATTAATTTTTTTGTTTTTTTTTCTTTACAATATTTTGGAAGAGTTTCTCCAAAGCACATATTAATCTTTAGGCTATTAATTCTCTAAAATGATATGTTATCACAAACATAAGATTGATAATTAGGCTATAAACGGTCCATGGCCAATACATATATAGTTTATATAATCGAGTTATACAAAATCAATTAACTTTGTATTAAGTTTAATACTTATTTATTTATAAGTTCTTTACATACTCTTGAAATTACTAACTGTTGAGATAATAATGCTTAATCCCACATTGAAAAATTAGAAATACACATACAACTCAACTTAACTCAACAAAGCCTTAATTTCAATTTAATTGGAGTCGGCTATACGAATTCGCTTTTTTCATTCGGAGCGATCGTGGACCATATTATCAGAAATGTTTAAAAACTCAAAATCATGTTGAATAAATCTACTCCAAGTTAGTTTAGGTCTACCCCTCCCTTTTTTATCCACATCTACTCTAAAGTGTTCTAATTTTTTAACCGATGCATCTAAAGGTCTACGCCGGACATGTCCGAACCATTTTAGTATACCTTCTCTCAACTATTTATAATTAGAAACACATATATGCATATATAATATTTATAACTTCATACCTAATTATCTATTTCTAATCTTTTAGTTTTCTTTTTAATTATTTAAATGTGGTCAAACTAAAACATTTTTGTCTAACTTCATTCATCGTCTGTTATCAAATATTTATTTATGTTTAATTGATAAAATACCTGTTTTTTCTAATATTAAATATGCCTATATACAGTGTGGAATGAATTGGAGAAAGTAAACAAGGAATTCTTCGAGGCTTATGCTCAATCCAAAAGCAAGGATGACAGAATGTCTGAAGATGAAACAACTCAAATTATTCAAAAAATGATCAATGATTCCTCCAAAGATTCTGAAGATTAAAATAATATCATTTTATTAAAAAAATTAAATTTAATACTTACTGATAGCCTAATATCTATATGGGCCATACAAACTCGTGCAGCTAAGTTTTGATCTTATGCATATAAGCCCCACATGATGTGTATATACATTATATGTCGTTATCATGTTCTGCCACATTTATATTGCATTAGCAGAATAATTTAATTAATAATTTCATGTAAAATGCATTTATGTAGTGAAATAAAATAATTATTTTATGACGTGCAGAATTGTGATTGGATGTGAATATTATATGAATATATAATGGTCAAAACTTTTTATATTTATACTTTCCACCACAAACCTCTTTAAATCTTTTCAATTTTATTCAAAAATTAGAATTTTATTATATTATTTTAATCTAAATATTTATTAGTTCACTTAATTATACAATTCAATAAACTATTATTCTTTTATAATTTTCACAGTCTCAAAATTCTTCTTTGTGATTTTCAAGATGTTCCCGTGCTTGAAAAATTATTTGATTCATACGTTTACTTCTTAATTTTAATATTTTATTTCTATCACTTACATTTAGCATATTAATTTTTTTAAAAATTATTCTAATACTCGTACTATACAGCTAATAATCTACCTAACATTTGTTTAATATCATGAGTAATATTTGTATATTTTCATAATAATTTTTCAATTTTATTTCTTACTCGAGGAGAAATATCTCTTTTCAAAATTCCTTCCAAAAAATTTATTCTTCTTTCAAAAAATTTTAAATGTGTTTTCAATCTTTTTATTGGAATATTATTATGAAATTCGTCTCTACCTATTTGTCAAAGAAATTAAGAAGAATCAGATTTCACTCATCATTGGTTCTGATACCAATCAATGTGAGCATGCTCTCCCTCTATGCCGAAGGCAAAATTCAGAGAGCTACTCTAGAGGATCTTTAAAGTATATTCTATTTTTCCTGTTTCTTTCAACTTCTCGTATTCGTTATGATAATTAGTGCTAGCAACAAATTCCAAAGGGCCTTTGTTCTTGAGAAAGTATTCCTCAAATTCACATTGTTTAAGAGTTAGCTCTTCCAAATTTTTAGAATATTTTTCTAATGATTTGTTCAAAGAGTCTACATAATTTATAATATAATTTAATAATCCTATTACAGAATATTTGCCTGTACCATGATCTAGATGATGACAATCAGGATTCAAGCAATTGCTCATCCAATAACAGCGCCAAAGCACTAATTATTTAAAACATAAATGTTAAAAATATTTATAATGTAAAAAAAAATTATAAATTATATATACCGTGTAGATTTAGTCCACTAAACTTTCGCAACTGCTTCAACTCCTCTCTAAGCTCGTCACTAGCAATTCCTAAATAGGTGGAGTTTATTGCTACCCTTTCTTTTCTCTTGTATGAGACTTACAACAATAATCCTGGGTATCAAACCGTTTTGAAAAATGAAGGTATATATAGAAGAAAAAGTATTTCTTCAGGTAAAGACTTAAGAGAATAATGGCTTATAAATAAGAAAATACTCTTTTTATAGAAATTCTAAAGAGGATTTTGCTCGCCTAGGACACTAAATGAGGAGCTATTTATAGAAGTTACAAAACTGGTGTCTCTGGTATTGTTTTCTGACTCACAAAATAAAATAATTAGTACCAGGCAACAATACATGAACAACTGGAATTTTGGTGATATTTTTTCAATTGCTCACAGGAGAATAATTTATGATTTTAATACAAAAGATAAGGTAAGGACAATTACCCTTATCTTTTTATAACATAAAAAACAAGATTTCTTATCTACAAGGATAAGTTATCTTCTAAGCACCACTCATTTAAAACACCTTTGTCAGAAAGTGTCTTTACTCCAGTAACTACTAAGAAAAAGCAATTTCTCAATTATTCACGCTGAGGCTGATGTCATAAATGACGAAATCACCATTCCATCATTGAGTTGGAGACTGGATCATTCATGCTTTCCTAGGCATCCCTGTATTCCTTTGTCATCTCATCTGCAAGGCGTTGTTCTCTAAAAGCAACCATCTTCTTCCAGATTTTCCTTATTTCTAGCAAGAATTCCATACTAGCCTTAGAAATAAATTTTCTACTTTTTCACTTCCGCCATGCTTTAATTTAGTATGGTCAACATAGTGGGACCAGATGGTTACAAATATTTTGCCATCTCCAAGAATGACATAATTATTAGAATAGATTGCCTTCTCTAGTCTAAGCATTAAGGCCTCAATCCTTATAACTTTAGATAGAACCTTACATTCTTTATATTTATTAAATTAAAGTTTTATGCCCTAGTTATTGAACTTTCGAGGTTCCAAAAGCTTCTTATCCATAATAGGCTGGAGATCTCATATTTTATAATTGATGACCTCCTTCATCCTCGTCACAATCCTTAATTGTACTAGTTTTATGAAATGAGACAATTTTTGTATCCTCTTTTAACATTTGTACGGATTTTTGTACAACTTCTGAATGTGATTCACATAGATCATTATCTTCTTTATTTATTTTAATAAGTTCTTTCAAGCTTGCCTTCATATATGGAAGGCTTTCTCTTTCCATTTTTGCTTCAACTCTAAGCATCAGTCCTTCATATGATTGCTAATGAACAAACGAATGAAGCATAGAACATTCTTTAAGAGAATGATATATCGAGTCCTCTTATTTGATTTTCTAGCAAAAGCTAATTCATTTGGAATGTGAGAACTCATTTCTTCAATAAGTTTTTCTCGTTTAATAATTTCTTGCAAGAAAACTTCTTCATCATATTTTCAGATATCAAGCTGTCTTTCTAGTTGTGCCTTGAAAGATACAACTTCATCTATGAAATGTTGAATTTGCTAGAAATTTTTGAAATTCAATCCTCCTTGCAATCCTGAACAAATCACAAATCCTTCTTTGGAAAAACCATAATCATACTTAATAAAATACCAGGTATTTTCTTCCTTACAGGTATTATCTACCTCAGGGTGATCTACCCTCATGGCTTCCATGAATTTCTCATGAAATTCATTTGATTCTTTTTCAAGATCTTCTAAGGTATTTTCTTTAGGATATGGTTGGGATTTTGATCTAAACATTTCCATCCATTCAGGCTCAATAGCTTCCATAGGTATGTGTGCACTCTTAGGTTTAGTGTAGAATACTGTGAAATTGTATTTTCTAGATGATTCACCTAAAAGGTCCTCCGTAATGAAAGTTTGTTTTGGAATCTGTAAGGATTCAGTAGTGCTTCCACTAGTCTCAAAATCATGACTTAAAATGTCACCAGAGCTTTCATTTCTCTTTTCTTTGACTAAGTCGTCATATTCACAGTCACAAGAAGGATCACACATTCCACTTCCTATGAGATTCTAGATGAAATATCCATCAATTATTGAGACATAAACAGGTTTTCCATCTGAAGTAAAAATATGAATAGGAATTTCATCATCATATTCATTATTAGTGTCAACCTTTTTATTTTGCCTCTCTTAGACTTCTCTCTTTTGTTCAAGGGTAAGGATAAATTTTTTACCAACCTTTTCCAGATAAGAGTTTAAGGAATCATTGATGTTAGGTTTTGGTTTAACTTTTTCATTCTTTCGAACCAAGGATTTATCCTTTGATTTTTCGTTAGTCTCTTTAGGGCTAACCAGATTAGTTATCTTGTTACTTTCTTTTTAGGACATTAAGAAACCAAATGCCCTTGTTGTTTACACAGCCAACACAAAACATTCTTTGTTGCCTATATTTTTGTTTTCGTTTCAGAGAAACCTAAGCTATTTCTCTTGGAGTATTTACTCCCATCATTCTCTTTATTTGGGCATTACTTCTTTATATGCTCTTCCTTCTTACATATCCAGCATAACTTGTTTTTGGCAGTAGGATCTATCTGCAAAATCAGATAATTCACGAGAAAGAGAATCAGCTATTATATTTTTATCAAAATGAATATATTCAATATCAAACTTGTAATAACTAAACCATTCTTACAATCTCAAAAATCTAGTTTGCCTAGCCTCTTTGAGATTCAGATTCATAAATCTTTTTACATAAGTTGAATATGTTCTGATAACAAATCTTTTTGGAGCTAGGAAGATAAAAAATGATTTTATGTCATTTTTTGCTGCTAATACTTCCTTTTCATGTATAGGATAATTAATTTATGTTTCCTTAAAGGTTCTAGACCAAAACTTACAAATTTGTTCTAGTTTCTACCTTTTATTTTTAATATTGCACCCCAACACCTATCTAAAGCATCTGTCTCTAAGACTAATACATCACTGTCAGATGGTAAACTTAAATAGCACAAATTTTTCATTAATTCTTTTACTTGTCTAACTACTTAAGTGTCATCATCCTCCCAAAATCAAGGATTTTTATCAGATGTTTTCTTAGCTATTCTTCCAAAGTATTTGGAAAGATTTTTCACAAACTGTCTAGCATAGTTATAAAGTCCATAAAATCTTTGTACTTGCTTTTTATCTTCCAATTCATTAGGAAAGTTAATAAGTTTTTCAAAGATATGGCTTTGCAATATAATTTTTCCTTTTTCTATCTCTATCCCTAAAAACTTTACTTTCTCTTGGAACCATTCTATCTTTCTTTCAAATAGAATCAAACCTTCTTGTTTGAAGAAATCAATCACTTGTTCAAGGTGACTCATGTGTTCTTTTTCATTTTGAATGAAAACTAACACGTCATCTATCTAGACCACATAGAATTTTTTTCAATGCTTTAAAAGCATTGTCCATTTTGTGTTGAAATATGCCTGGAGCATTCTTCAGGCCAAATGGCATAACTAACCATTCAAACATCCCTTGAGGAGCATTAAATGTTATAAGTGGAATAAAACCTTCCTCCATTTTTACCTGCTAATAATCACTTTTGAGGTCAAATTTGGAAAAAATAGAAGGTTATTTTAAACTTACTCTATCAATTACATCTCCTGTAGTTGGGATCTTATAGCCATTATCTTTAGTAGCTTTGTTTACCTGAGGATAGTCTATAATCATTCTTACTTTTACTCACACCTGCCCTGCATGGTTAATTACCATAAAGGTTGGACTAGAATGTTGGCTATTACTATCTCTAATCAAACCTTTTTTTAGCAATTTGAGAATTTATTTATCAAATTCCTCTATCATCTAATTAGATTATGTTATATTTATAGTATGGATGATAGTACTGGGATCTTTTAATTCTAATTTAGCAGTAATTCCATTTAGAATCCATAACTTTAAAGGATCATCACTAAAGTTATCGACTAGTTTTATCGAGAACTTATCCCATTTTGTTCCTTTTAGCTGGAGGTTTTGAGTAATAGGTTTAGCTATTACACTTCGTACATTAATGCACAATTCATCGTACCATAAGGCACCATTTGGATTTTCACCAAATAAATAATCTATCCAAGTTTCACCACGCTGTGCTCGCACTCTGAAAATGGGTTCACAAGGAGTAGATCCACACAGCTCTGAGACTTTAACTAGATAAAAACCAAATCTTAATTTTAATCTTAGGTTCCTTAGAGATGTAATTCTCACATTCCCTAAAGAGATGTAATCTTCATTTTGTATAAAAGACCTTATTTCCTTTTGTCCCTTCAGAAATGTGTTTCTTGAAATGATATCTTCATCTAATTCAAGAAAAGAAAATACTTTATTAATTATGAATTTCTATCCACTGATAACAACAGGAACTTGATGCACATAATGCGTCATCAAATTCTCTTACTCGTCTACCATTCTTAATATTATAGGTTTGGTAATGGTTTCCACCATTCATCAGGAAGTGTATTAGGTCTATCACTACTGGTTGTTGCACCTGTATCAATTAACGCACCTAAAGAATAAACATAAAAACTAGGAAACTTGAATGTTAAAGAAGTATATGCACTCAATTTAGTGCTAAATATTCTTGTTGATGCCATGGGTTTTTGACATATCAATTCCCATATTTCTTTAAAAGGAATGGATTGTTGTTTGGAAATATTTTGGATTTCCTTTGCAACCTCAGAAATTAAGTGTACATGTTTGATTACATGTATACTTTCCTGACTTTCTTCATCTTCATACACAGGTAAATTGAGGGTTTTATTGTAAACCTTTTACTTATAGTCATTATAAATATATTTTTACGACTCTTAATTAGGTTGAGCTATTCCATCATTTGTTTCTCACATTATTGATAATATTGGTAAGCCTTGTGCCTAGGTTTACCACTAGCAAAACGAGTGTACTAAACATAAATCAATCTTGAAAGGGAGATCACGTGATCTTAGCTCGAGGGAAAGATCAAGGTAAAGGGAAATTTGGTGTCCAAAATCAAGGGTTCCTGCACAAATTTCTATTCAACAAGTTATGGAATGATTATCTTGAGATTTGGATGAGGTAAATCATCAATAAATAGTTGATGATATTGTTAACAAATCTCCAAATCTAGAGCTTCATGTACTCAATTAAATTCAACATGAAAATCAAGCTAAAAATCAACAAATTTAGAAAGTTAATGATCCACATAATAATACTATCATGATATGTAAGACTTTTGATGTAAATATTGTGCACAATAACCATTACCCTATTTATAAGAAATCTTAGGCTGAGTTATTTGAGAATGATGATGAATTGGAAAATATTATTGAATTTGATAGTGATCAATCTAACCTCATAATTCTACAAGAAAGGATCCAATGGATTCTCATAGAATTGCTCAAATAATTTGACTTTTTTTTTGTGACTTAGTAGTCTCTTGGACTAATGAGACATAAAGTAACACCCTTGAATGGATTGAAGGTCGCAACAAAAAGAAGTATCAACAGAAAGTGCCATTGTCTACATGTCCAAAGCAAATCTTGAAGCCTGCTTTCAATCTTAATCTTTGATTATTTTAAGATTTTTTGATTATTTCTTTTGTTCTTTTATTGTTTCTTTTCTTTTTTCTTTTTAATAAAATGGAGTTTAAGTCCAACGTTTATATAAAAAACAGATTAAACAAACTATTAGTCTTGTGATTCGGCAGATGACCCCTTACAATCTTATTGACTTTCTCATGTTTGATTTGAGATTCTTCAGCAGACTTTTTAAAGAAAGGCACTTGTGTTGTGATTGCAAAAGCTGGTGTGATTGGACTAGATGTAATACCCCAAAAGAGATTGTGATTGAAAATGGGATGAAAGGATTTGATGGCACTACCTATACCAACAAGGTGCGCCTTCCTTTTGGAAGCTTATTCCTTAAGTACTCTAAAGTTAAGTGTGCTTAACTTAGAGCAATTTAAAGGTAGATGACCTCCTGAAAAGTTTCTCAGGATGTGGGCGAGTGTGGACAAAGCCCACTCAAAGGATATGTGCTAGTTTGTGGGGCCAGTCCACCAGCCTTTAATGACATTTTTGACAGAGGGGAATGGCATGGGTGTTACACTAAAGTTGTTTTCAATGCCTAGAGGTAAGGTGCTTAATTCTAGTAGTGTTGTTTTAAAAAATGGGCATATACTTGACAAAACATAATCAACCTCTAGTTTTTTGAAGAAGATCAGCAACCTTTGGGACTAAAACTTGCAATTGTTTCCATCTAAAGGCTCAAGCTTGGTCAAGTCAGGAAGTGCTTTGTTTATAGTGACAGAAATGATGATTCAATACTGAATGCAAAAAATTTGCTTTCAAAACTATTACAAATATAAATAAATAAACAATAGAGATAAATATAAATTGAACAAAAAAAAAACAAAGTTGTGTCGTGGATGATCCACTGCTTAGAAAGCAAATTCTGTCATAACCATGGTGCAATTTCTAGAATTGGATCGCTCCCAAGGTTGACATAACTAATCTTCTGACACATGCACTCATGGTTAGAGACTTGGAAACTCATAAAAGTAATTTTCCATAATATACAAAAAATAAAAGGATGAGAAGAAGAGTGATTTTTCAATGTACCTAATAGCCTTACAGAGGCTTCTATTATAGCTACAGAAAATTAAATGTTTTTAGACAATCCAAGAATCATGAGATAAATAAAACACGATATGAAAATCAAGGTGTAATATGAACTTTTAAATTTCTAGATCAATTTTTCAAACATGATCCGAGAACCAAGTAGAAATTTTGAAACATAAATGGGTAAAAATATTTTTAGATAATAAAATAAAATCCTGAGGAAAATTAAATTTTGCAGAGAATAAAAATGGAAAAAAATTTGAGAGAATGGGCCATACCATCATCCGAGTGGCATCATACACATTGTATTTAAACTTTGTCTCTACCCACAAAAAGCTCAATCCAGGACTTCAAACTATTTTGAATATATAAACCACAAAATAACTTCATAAATTTCCAATATGGTATAAGGGTTCAAAAGAAATGTTTGAGACAGACAAGTGAGGGAGCAAGCCATTACTATAAAAAAGAAGCAGAACTAGACAAAAGAGGGTTTTTGGAAAAAAAAAATAGGGATGGATCAGAACAACGATAAGTCATATAGGAAAAAAGAAAAACTTAGACAAAAGGATAGTGATATATCTAGAGAAATTGATTTCATTTTGGATATTAATATGAGGAAAGATAGCTCCACTATAATAAAGCAATTTAGAAGAATGGTATGCTTGTTTAGCCATCTTAACCCTACTTAGTGTTCCTAGATTTTATTATATAGCCCTGTTACTTTTATAAAAGAAGATGGAAGGCATGTTGTTGGCTTGTACAATGGTATGCTTGGTTAGCCATCTTTTTCTCTGTAACTTTCATTTCTCTGTGGGAGTCTCAAACCCAAATCACAGATTGTTGTTAAGGGGAACCAACAATGGCTCTAGCCAATGATGGAAATACTAGTGTTTTTTTTTTCTTTTTCAGTTTCTCTTAATGTATTGCTAGTAGTCTCCATGTTTTTCTTTTCCTCTCTTCATGGGGTGGATAAGATATATGTAGCCTTCTCTATTTTTGTGTTGTTCTACCAGTAAATCTTGTCAGATGTGCCTCATAAGTGAGGTTTCTAAGTTTGTGAATTTTGATTTGGATTTATGGGAATTTCATCCATTTGATTTAAGTCCAAGATCATTCCTTTTGAATATGGTTAAGGAAGTTGGGTTGTCCAAGGGAGATATGCTTCATAAATTTTCATTCGCTGCTCACCCTCAGGATAAGAGTGATTGACAACCTCTATTCCAGTCAGTGACTGTTGAGTTAGACCGATTTTGGCCAAAGATTTGTTTGTCAATTCATTTTGGGGTCATCTCCAAGCTCTTTAAATCCATGGATATTTTTATTTGATCATGACTCAAGTATGATTTATCTAGATCTCTTTCATTAGACCTCAAAGCCAGCTGTGACGAAGGTAGATTTGGGGTTTGGATAATTTTACCTATTTGTAGGCTTTATGAGTTTTGGACTTTAAACTTAAAATTCAAACCCTACCCTTGAAATGAGTATTTTATTATCAATATTTGAGATATTGTAAAATACCTTTTAATGAATTTCATTTTATTTAGAAAAAAAAATGAGGTAGTTGAGTTTATTATTATTATTATTATAGTAGAGCACCCTCGCATTGCTGCGGAATTTTTAAATTTAATATAAAAATTGGTGAGGAAAGTGAATTAAACAAAAAAAAAAGAAGTAAATGAGGATGAGATAAAAAAAAAAAGATGGAGCACATATAGGAGAAAGTGGAGACACAAATAAGAAAGTTGAAGAAAAATATAGCAAGGGTATTTTAGTCTTATGGAAATTGGAGTAACAAAAGGGGTGTTGGATTTATATATTAACATAGATATATTAGATTTATAAAATATTAAAAATTAGGTTATGAAAAAAAACAACATTGCCTTCATTTTAAATCATTTGTCATGTCAATAAATTATACTCCCTCCATCCTGAATTAACCGTCTAAATTGACTTTTTGTGATCTCCTAAATGATACTTTGACAGATCTTTTTTATTATTATATAATACAAAATTTTCTAAAAGTATAGTTTTATGAAAATACTTTTTAAAACAAATCTTATGATACCATTTAGTATTATAATATTATATATTTTTAAAAAAGCAAAAGGATCTGACAATCATTAATTAAAAGCATTCAGAATTACATCGTTCTGAATAGAAGAAGTCAAACTAAAACTAACACAATAACAAGCTTTGAAATGTGTTTCCCTTGCTAAGAGATGAGTAGGAATATTTAATTATTGTTTTACAAACATAACATAATAAGACCTGTTATTTAAGAAAGAAACTAACTCATAAATTAAAATACCAAGAGAAGAGCTATCAACATAATTTGAATTAAAAACATCAACAACCAACTTCGCATCGACCTAAAAAATTATCTCTAAATATTGCAAAGAATCAATCTAAGACATTGCAGTTAAAAGACCAAGAGCTTCAACCTCTTTTATCGAACCGTTAAATTGGACATATACCATTTTGCTTGCAATAAACTGACCTTAATTGCCTCTTATAAGCATTCCCAAACCAACAAAATTAGACCCAGAAATCACACAAGAATCAATATTACATTTCATCTTGTTGCATGGAGGCTGAGTCTAAGAAATAAGGGGTGGAATTATGTCTCTTGCCACCTACTAGACACAAAGGAGATATTGGGTGTGAGAAAATATTGTATATGACTCCTTTGCATGTACTTCCTAACATTTTGTATTCCTTTCTTTCCAAATTCTCCAAAAAAAAAAAAAAAGAAGTGCCAGCTTAATCATCTCTTTGTTATCCTTTAATTGCAATGAGCTAAGAAGCCAAAAATGGACATTTTGTAAACCAATATCATCACAAGAAACTTGATCCACAGTCCTGTAAGCTTTTACATAATCACATTAAATGAAAACACGGTATAAAAGTTCAATACCATGCCCGTAGAAAACACAAGAAAGTGGAATATTGATACCTTTATCTCTAAGCTTGATCCTAATAGGTAAGATCTTTTTGCAAAGTCTCCAAAGAAAAAAGAGCACTTTTTGTGGTAATTCTAATTTCCAAAGCTTCTTCCAACCTAATCTCTCCCTCACATTCCCTCCATCCACTCTCACTCCTCACTAATCTATAACCCGACTTAACCATATAATCACCATTTTATGAAAAATGCCAAATCAATTTATCATCTTTAATATTTCTTGGAATACATGTACCTAAGATAAACCTTACTTTATGATAATTAAATAAATTCCTTATAACTTCTTCATCCCAGCCATCCCTCCCCTCATTCATGATGTCACAAACCTTTAAATTTTCTCAACCAATAATGCAAGGAGTTTGGATTTTGAAATTTGGTCTATCCTTTAACCAATGTTGCCCCTAAATCCTTGCCTCTCTCTCTCTCTTCCAATACCTCATCTAAAGAGATGACATCCTTTGCAGCCCAAATACTCCTTTAAATAAAACTATGATTACTTCCTAATATAGCATCTAAAAAAGACCCCTTTAGAAAATATTTTGCTTTGAAGATTTAGCTAGAAGAGTGGTAGGGCATTGTATAAGATGCGAACCCTGTTTAGCTAGAAGGGCTAAATTGAAAGCCTATAAGTCCTTAAATCCCATACCCCTCTTCCTTCTGTAGATACATCCTATCCCAACTCAACCAATGATCCCCCTTTTTATCATCACTCTCTGAACCCCATTAAAAAGAATTGAGCATTCTCTAGATATTTTCACAAATCGACATAAATAATAAAAAAAAAACACTCATACAATAAATAAGAATAGACTGTGCAACAGACTTCAAAAGAACCTCTTTCCCTTCCTGAGATAACAAGTTATTGTGCCAAACCTTAATTCTAGCCCAAATTTTCTCTTTCACAAGCTTGAACACTAATTTTTTAGACCGTCCCACTAAGAAAGGAATACCTACATACCTACCTCTGTCCAGAGAATTACTCGTCGCCAATATTTTTAATACCCTCTAGTTTGTCAACCCAAACATTTGAGCTAAACGTTATACCCAATTTTGAAAAATCGACAGCTTGTCACGACATATCCTCATACTCCCTCAAACTCCTACAAACATATTTGACCTCTTCCTCATCAATCTGGAAAAAAGAAAAGAAAAGAAAACTATAATCAACAAATAATAAATGGAAAAGTCTATGAGCCCCCTTACAAATCTGAACACTATGAATTCAACTCTCCCTCTCAAACTTATAAGCAGTTAGACCCTCAACACAAAGAATAAACAAATAAGGAGTTTGTCTCCTTTCCTAATCCCTCTATCCGGAACTATAGGACCAACCTCATCCCCATTAACCAAAATTTTTTATTCAACTAAGGTAACACATAACCTCATCCATCTCAGCCAATTCTCATCTTGAAGCATAATATTTTCTAAAAAATGCCAATTAACACCATTATAGGCTTTGTTAATATCTAATTTTAGAGCAACATTCCCCTCTCTTCCTCTATTCTTCCTTCTTAATTAATGAACTACCTCTCCCGCAATTATATTATTATAAAACATAGCCCTCCCCGAAACAAAAGCAGATTGGTTTTCATACACAACATCAGGCAACAACAACTTAAATCTATTAGGTAAGACTTTCGCCACTATTTTATACAAAACATTACAAGAGAAATAGGGTGAAAATCTTTTACACTCCTAGGATCATCATTTTTATAAATAAGCACAACTAAGGTATCATTTAAAGGTAAAGGAAAAGCATCATCAGTTAACCAAGACATGCCTGCCTAATAAATATCTCTGCCCAGCCCAACAACTCCCAATTAGCTTGAAGAAATGTTGGACTCAAGCCATCTGGATCCGCAGATTTGTCACTTTTCATATCCATAATAGCCAAAGTGAATTCTCCAATTTTAACATCTCCAATAAGGTAGAATTATGAGTTGCCAAAACATGATGGGAAAACGACAATGCAGGAATTTCACCATATTTAATAGGTGTTTCAAACAGTTATCGAAAATATGAAGCCACCAAATTCAAAATCTGTTGTCGCTCATTCAAATAAGATCCCCCATCATCATACAAAATTGAAATTTTATTGCTTTTCCTTCGAGCTGATACCATAGCATGAAAATAGCTTGTGTTTGCACCACCCTTTCTAAGCCAAAAAGTTTTAGCCCTTTGTTTCCAATAACTCTTATCTTGCTTAAGAAAATGAGAAAGTTGTCTCCTTTCATGATAATAATTTCCAACTGACCATTGATTATCTGATTCCCTATATTCCATCAATTTCTATTCACACTCCTTAATATCCCTTTTGAATTTAGACATAAGGTTCTACTCCACCCTAAAATATTTCTAACAAAATCATGAAGTTTTTCAAGGAAATGCAACCCATTCACATCCTCCCACCACCCTACTATGCTATTCAAAAATTCATCCTCCTTAAGTCATAAATTCTCAAAATGGAAACGATTTCTTTTGGGAGGTTCAACACCAGCAACAGTTTTAAGTAAAATAGGAGAATGATCAGAAACTAAAGAAGTTAAATTAGAGAGCTTACAATTTGAAAAGAGAGACATCCACTCAAAATTGGCAAACACCTCGTCCAGCCTTTCTTTAACAAAAAAAAAAGGGGGGGATTCCTCTGCTTTTTGCCTAAGTGAATTAATAGCCTTGAAGGGCTATCTCATGAAGTGCACAATTCATGACAGCTTCTCTGAACCCTTGGTAACACTAGTTCGGTCTATCAATTCCATCTTTTTCCTCATTGCTTAGCAAAATCATTAAAGTCACATATTATAACCCATGGTGATTGTGAAATTGAAGCTAGATTCCTCATATTGTTCTATGATTCTCTATGCCTACCCATTTCAGAAGGACCATAGTAGCCCACGCCAACTAACCATCCCCTGTTCTTCAATCATCATATCTATGAAATGGTCTGAATATCCCAATAACACAAAATTGATAGGATTCCTCTAGAATAATGTCAGACCACCACCAGCTCCCCCTCAACATCTCCATCCTTTTTCAAACGAAATTATCTTCATTAAGAATACTTAATTTGGCCTATGAGTTCTAACAAGCTCACATAATTCTAAATTGCTTAGGGACGTCCAAGGCCCCGGCAGTTCCATACAAGGCCGATCATGGTGATTGATAGGTTTGTTCCCCAAAACTCGCAGTTTCAAAAGAAGAAGAGATATGATCAATGATTTCAAAAGAAAATATCACTCCCAGGACTGTGTTTTGTATTGGTACTGGCTGTATACCAATAATCATCAAGTTTGACATTTTTTGCTCCCCTTCACAATGTCATTTGTATTTATTTCCAATAGTTCCAATTCACTTAGCTCAAAATCAGTACATGACCAGTTTTTATCTGAACCATTACCCACATTTAAATCTTTATCCCCTTCTCTTTTAAACTTTCCTTATTATTGTAGGAGATTGTTTCCATATCCTTCTCATGCATGTAATTAGGAACCAAAATTCCCTTACCTTTGTATTTGAATTGCTTCCTAAATTAATGCCTACATCGCCCATCCTATCTTTGATATTTTAAGGATTTAAATTTGAAATGAGTGGGTTACCATTTCCATCCCTCAACCACTGCAAGTCATTTTCTCCGCCACTTCTACCGTCGGCAGATTTTAACCAGTTACCCACCCCCTTGGCATAGACCTATCGGGACGAGGTTGGACCCTACAAGCTCTCTCCGTGTGCCCCAGAAGACCACAAACAAAACAAAACAATGGAAGACGTTTACTTGACATTTACAATAGAACTTACACCATATGACTTCTTAACTTGCTTCCACCTCTTTAATGGATTACGCAAATCAACTCTCACCTTAACCCGCATAATAAAACTTCCACTAGCCTGAATTTCCCTCTTCATCATACTCAACAAAAGACCCCACGAAATTCCCTAGCTGCCCACCAATTCTTTTAGATGCATACCTTACCGATAAATCATGGATTTGCACCCATATTTCAATAAAATTCAGAGAATCTTTATTAGGCTTCTCTCCTAGCTTCAAAGGATGTAGCACCAATAACAAATTGTCAAAAGACCATGGACATTTTCTATTAATTTCTTTAGATCATTGCAATCAAAGAACTTAAAAGCATATAAATCATTAGGAAAACTCTTTACGAATAGGTCTTTATCCGGCTGCCAAATACTAGAGAAATGCCTTTTCATAGCAAAAAATTAACCTGACGATCTGATAGGAATCTACCAACTAAACAAAGTTCATAGTTCTTAAGCAACAACTCCTCTGATTCCTCACTTTCCAACAATAGATCATCTTCATCCGTTACTATTAAGTTTTCCATGGCTACTTCCATGATTTCAATAAACAAGGAAAAAGGAAAAAAAAAACTCTAAACTCTCACCTTTTTGAGAGAAGAATATTATATATTTTTTAAAAATTAGTAATTAAAAATATTTTATTTTGATCTTTAAAATAAAAATTTAGACAGTTAATTGCAGACATAACAAGTATAATACACTTTTTAAGTCAAAAGCAATCCCTCCGTATAATATTTATTGACACTAAGTGTATTCTCATGTGTTACATAGGATTTTATTAAATCTTTTATTAAAAACATACAATTAATATATAAATGAAATAAAGTTTATCGTAAAATAATATTCTAAGTTTTTTTTTATTTTATAATGATATATATTGAATTTTATAATTTTAATTAAATATATGTATTTTATAAAATTTATAAGTTCGAATATTCTTCAAAGATAATATACTATTAAAGTTATCATGTGACCTTTAATTAAAATAAAATAATATGAGAGAGTGATTCTCTAACCCTATAGAGTTTTTTTTCTCATTGTAATACTGTTGAGACTATTTTAGTTTAATAAAACTGCCTTTTGAGTTTTTTAAAAAAATAAAATAAAATAAAATACTCTCTTATATTTATCATGATTTTATTATAATTCCAAAATAATATAGATTTATTTATGATATTCTTTTTTTTATAAAAAATCATACATAATAACTTTTTTAAAATATATTTATATTACTTATATTTGCAAATAATCATATATGATATTTAATTATATTTTTATTAACATGTCTAAGATAAATTATGTAAGGTGAGTATTCTTTTTTTTTTTTTCACTTTAATTATTTTTGTGTTGTTAAGATTAAAAAATGCATAATGTGAATTGTATACCTATAAAAACTTTTTATTATTATAAATTAATAAAACATGTGCAATATAGTAGTCAAAACATGTTAGTGGATCGGGGTTTATGTTGGGTTAACACAGTTGAATGACATTAATCATTTATGTATTTTTTTTATCCTAACACGACACGAAAAATAAATTGATGACATAAACACGACACATGTAATCCATTTATTTAAGTTAATCATATACAAATTATACACCTGAATACAGCGTATTTAACGCATTTCATATATATATATATATATATATATAATTTTAAACAAAAATTTAACATAAAATTTAAAATTTTGAAGAGCACTTTTAAGTTCTAAAATTCTTAATATAGAAAAATTAACTTATTAATATATTCACAAAAGTTCATAACAAAAATCACTAAGTTATTAAATGGGTCAATTGGGCTAGATTAATACGACATGACCCATAAAATTAAATAGGTCAACAACAGATTAGTGAATCAACACATTATATGATGCATTTAATTTAATGTATGATACAAACTCGTTAAATCTCATCATAAACCATAATTTTTCGTATTATGCAAATTATATTATCGTGTCATAACTCATTCTGACATCCCAAAAATTAATACATTATACTCAAAACTTTACATTACGATATCGATAAATATATTAATGAATGCATAAAATTTTAATTCAATATAATAATTTATTATTTGGTAATATACATAGTGCATGTATTTAAATATATTCTTAATTAAATTTAATAAATTTATTAATTAATATATATTATTATTAAATATAATAATTAATTATAAAAATTCATATAAAAAGGACGTGTCAAAAAACGATTGTTTTCATTCACTTTTATATTAGATTGTGTTTAAAACGCTTATCATATATTAAAAGCCAATGGAATTCAAATCAACCAAAAAAATGAAAGGAATTAACAAAATAGAGAACGCTATATGCCACAAAATAAAATTTGTTCTGTTCCATATGGAAACATCCATTATTGGCTAAAAAAATATGGAAAAAACATTACATGAATATAGATTTTTTTTTCTTTCGGAAAAAAAAATATAGAATTTTTTTCAATTTGCTCTGTCCATTTTTTATACTTTAGTGAGTACTTTTTTTAACTTACTCCTTGCTTCTTATTAGCGTTCAAATTTTACACGATTGTTAAACATTGAGTTATGATTACTCTACCCTTTTATGGGGTCTCATCTAACATCTACCAGACACGTATTATACAAAAAACCTGAAAAATTATACTATATGACAGCTACATGTTGGTTTTTATTCGATTCTACGAAATTTCTGTATTTTGGTCCCCTATAATGAATTCAATTTAGAAAAAATACCAAATGAGATTTGAGAATTCAGACATTAAATAGATGTCTTATTATTTTATGGCTTTTGATTCCTGATAGAATGAACGGATGGAGAAATTTGAGTCTATATTACCTGCAGGCGAGTTTAGCAGAAACAATCAGTGCAGCGATTCGTGCTAATCAGGTGTTCTGAATTAGAGGATGGCTGCTCGAGCGAGTTGTGCAACGTAAGCAGTGTCAACGCTCGGCCAGTCTATAATACCTCCATAAATAAATAATTAAGCACAAAATATTAGCGGCGCTGCTAGCAGCTCTCACCGCTCGCTTAGTTTTCCTTGCTGATTAGTTTGTGAAGGTGGGCGAAAACTATATTTTATACGGCTGGAGTTGGATATGCTTACTACTTTCTTCCGATGTGGGATAATCTAAAGCTTACATTCCAGTTAATGGCTCTATACTGAGGCTGGGCTCCAATGGAAAGACTTTTTCACAAATGGACCTATCCATCATGTTTATCTATTGGCAGGAAATAGGAAAGTCTTAAAAGTTTTCTTGTATTTATAAATAAAACTTTATTAATTCAGTTTTATTTTGAAAATCAATTGATAATCAAATTTATTTGATCATAAAATTTGAAAGAAAATAATAATATGTAATCATGAAAGTTCATCTAAAATTTTGAATAGTATCCAGTTATTTAAAATTTCAGCTATAATGTGTTTGTCTTACTCATTTTTCTTGTCCTGCAATTTCTGGCTGTACTGATTTTCAGATTGATTTTTATTGAAAATAAATCTCAGCTACGTTTATTTTGAAAATAGAAACCAGCAACTGTTGAAAAGAAACTTGCATTTGAGAAGACAGAAGACTTGATATCTTCAACAATGAACTCTAGTTGAGTAATAAAGTGGAAATGATGATCATGAATTCGATTATCAACTCTTGACAGTCTTTTTGAATCATCAATCAAGGAAAATTGTATGACTTTTGGGTTGCATCGCTCATGGCAAGAGCTTCCATTACAATTGGAGCATCAAAGCCACTCAAAGGAGCCATCATAAAGTCTAGAACTATACCATTGTTGTCCCTAAGAACAGCACCAACACTTGCTTGCTTATGATTAAAATCCATACCCGCATCTACATTGAGCAAAACACTACCCTCTGTAGGTGGCTTCTAAACTCTAGCATGATTTGAACTTGCAAGACCCAACTGTTAGATTATAGTACATTAATGTACTGCTATACATATTTACATCAACAAGCCAAGTCATACAACAAGCAGTAACAGAAGGCAGCAGTAGAAGCACACCATAGAACCAGCAGCAGAAGGCAGCAGAAGTGTACCTGGCCAACAAGCTGAAGCCAAACAAATACACCAGCAAGACTGTAACAGGAGCATACCATATCATAACAGAACCAAACAGCCAGAGCATAACAGAAGCAGAACACGTGTAACAGAATTATAACAGAATGACAGCTGGAGATGTATAACAGAATGCCAGCTGGAAAGTGCATGGAAGTGAGTGCAACAGCTGGAAGATGAAGAGTGTGCTGCAAGCTTGATAGAATAGATTGCATAGCAAGTTTCTTTGGTGTATATAAAGACCTTAATAGGATACATTGATAGATAACATAAAATTGAACGAGAGAAGCAACACTTGCTTCTTTTCAAATGTTCTTCTTTGTTTAACATGGTATCAGAGCCTCCCACTGATTATATGGAAGAGTAACTAACAAAGAAGATCATGGAGGAAAATCAACAACCAGAAAACAGAAGAATTGTGTACATTGAAAGGAGAGATGGTGATCCACTTGCATTACAAGGATCGGATAAATAGGGATGGTTCTTGTTTCAACACCCTTGGATGAGATGAACTGTATGTCATGGAGTAGATCCATGAAGATAGCTCTTGCAGCAAAGATGAAGTTGGGATTCATCAATGGAAAGTGCCCTATGCCACCAGAAGATTCAGATGACTTTGAGCAGTGGTTGAGAGTTGATAACATGGTAATCTCCTGGATTCTAAAATCTATCTCAAAACATTTAGTTAATGCATTTGTTTATACATAAAATGCAAGAGAATTATGGAGAGATTTAGAGCAAAGATATGGTGAAAATAATGGACCTCTGGTTTTTCAAGTTCAAAGAGGAATTTGTTCTTTAAATCAAGGATCCATGTCTGTTACAACATATTTCACAAAGATGAAACAAATGTGGGATCAACTGAATTGTCTAGTCCCTCATATGACTTGTGACTGTGGATCATCAAAACTTAAGACAGATCTGAATGAGTTTTATCAATTATTACAGTTTCTTATGGGACTTGATGAGCAATTTGAAAATACTAAAAATCAGATACTGATTATGGATCTATTACCTTCTATTCAAAAGGCTTATGCTATGGTATTGACAGTTGAAAAACAGAGGCAAGTTGGTCACATAGATACTGTAAACAGTGTTGCAATGACAGTGAAAAGTGAGAAAAGAAATAATTACAGGCAGGGAGGAAGAGGCTATGGGTACAGAACTAGAGACAGAAATCAGAAATGCTCTAATT
>CAOJBK012287830.1:0-11101 GCA_948294925.1 Codiaeum variegatum
CTAATGGAACATATATAAGTTATAATTTAATTTGGGATTCATTTAATAAACTATATATTTTATTGCCATTGAAATTTAATTATTACATTAACAATGAGCTCTAGGGTATGCGGGTCTAACAAAACTTTCCCAATCTACCACCTAGTGTGGGGAAAAAGGTTTATTTCCTAAGTCCTAAAATAATTATTGTGTGGTGTGGCCATGGAACTACAAGAAGCGGTGCCTAACTCTAAACGCCACATTAACAGGTGAAAGGGGCAAAATGGCAAGGAAATTGGTTATTCTTACCCTTTTTCTCCCATTTCCCTTGTTATCCTTATCCATTTAGAAATTAAGATCAACAAACACAATAAAAGCAATACCCAATATAGTCCAAAGGGTTAGTTCACAATTCAAAGTTCAAACCATTGTGTAAAACACATTGAACAAAATCACATACCAATTGTCAATGCCTAATTCTCATAAAAGAATATTAAAGATAACAAATAAACACAATTATAATGAATAAAACACTCATAATGTGTAAAAGAATTTCATTGGGCATTTTATCCAACACTCGATATGTAATAGGTTCGAACACAAATTGAGTAAGAAATTTGAATACCCATCAATCCAAAATCATAAAGCAATCATCATTATACAAGAATCAAACCCTAATTAGCAATTGTAACTCAATATTTACCCCAAAATATGCAAAACCTAGAACTAGGATTCATATACAATTCAAAATTCAATGAAAATACCTTAAATTCTAATTTGATTAGTTTAGAGGGGCTATATGCAATCCAATTCAATCAATCATAATAAATGTATAATCTTATGCCAAGAATAATCAAAGGAAATTCAAGGATTTAGAAAAGAAAGTACTTACTTGATAAGTACAACCTTGATGAAATTTGAATAATGTGTGTGCTTGTGATGATTTTGATGCTTAAATGTGAGTGATATTTGAGTAAAAATTAGGGTTTAAGGAGTTTTTAGGAGAAGGTTGTGTGAATACGTGTGTGTTGAGTGTAAGTAAGAAATGCTTCAAACAAACTAGGACACATGATTATTAAGTGGTTTGTATGGGCCAACTGGTTTGGCATGAGCTCGTACAAATGACATTAGCCTGTGCCAAAAATATCAATTCACTGCAGAGAGATGTACGGGGGTTAACCCTATTTGTATTGGCCTATACGAAACACATTAACCTATAAAAACATAATGAACTTTGGATTTCTGAAACAGAGGCTAGTATAAGCCTTTTGCCACATTCGCACACCCCCATACAAAAGCTTAAAACCCCCATGCCAATTTTTAGACTTAATGGAAACAAAAGGGCATAGGTTGTGCATGACAAATTTACTTACCCAATGTTTTTGCTAAAAATTTAGCACCATGCGCTTGCAAAAAGCTATAAAATCACAATAAAACACACTTACCACATGCATTATCTCATAACAAATGAACTAAAAACATAAAATCAATAGAAATTAAGCAAGAAAACAAATAATAAGGTGGGTTGCCTCCCACCTAGTGCTTCTTTATTGTCATCTTAACTAGATGTTGAGGTAGGATTAACCTACATAAGAGGAATTAAACCTCTCACTATGGAACCTAAATTCCTTATTTCTAGAATTAAACTTTTTTAGGTTCCATTCAAGCATTGCCTCAAGCTTTTTAAGCAAGAATCCATAATAGATTTGGGTAACCACACAAGTTTTCCCTTTATTTTTAAAATTTTACTCTTCTTCTTACATTTCTTCTTAGTTTTTGACTTGTCATTGCTTTGGCCACTATTCTTATCTTCAAGCTTTGGTGTACTTATGCACTCTTGAGCCAACTCATTTATTACCATTGTTAAAGGAAAAACTTCAGTTTGAGATTGAGGTTTAGGCTCCATATTTTCCTACACAACACCATACTCCAAAGAAACTTTGTTAACTAAATCTACTTTTTAATTTAACAGTCTAGAGTTAACACTGGTTTCACACAATTTAACTTCATAATATGCAATGTGTGTGCCTCAATCTTGGGTAATTGAAAAACAATATGATCATTACTCATTCTTAGGGTTAATTTTCCTTCACAGACATCTATGATGGCTCTAGTAGTGGCCAGAAACCATCTCCCTAAGATAAGTGAGTTCTCAACACTTACATCCATCTCAACAACCATAAAATCAACGGGAAAAGTAAATTTCCCAACCTTGACCAACACATCTTCAACTATCCCTTAGGGTGAATAATTGATTTATCAGCTAGTTCAATTATGAGAGGTGTTGGTTTAGGTTCTCCCAAACCTAACGCCTTAAAAACTTTTAGAGGCATCACATTAACACTTGCCCCTAAGTTAGCTAATGCTTTTTCAATATTTAAACTACCTAAAAGATAAGGAATAGTAAAACTCCTTAGGTTTTTAAGCTTTTGAGGTAGCTTAGTAATGTTACACGAGCTTTATTTTAAAAGTTGCACCATAGACACCTCCTCCAACTTCTCTTTCTTCTCAAGTAGCTCCTCTAAAGTTTTCATGTAGGAGCTTCCTTAGTTGGGTGTCCAGCTGTCTTTGCATCAAACATGTAGGAAAAATAATAAGTGGTGCATATTTTGATAATTGAAACTGTGAATCACTGCACTCCTCCTTCCTATCAGCCAATTTTTTTAACTTGCTTAACCTAATCTTCTATCATTACCTCTTCTTTTTCATCATGATCCCAAATAATGATAGATATAGCCTTAGTTTTCTTAGGATGGCTAGGCAATTTACCCCTTTAGTTCATTTGCAATTTAGTGGCCACTTGGCCAACTTGAGTCTCAATCCTCTTTATTGATGCCTCAAGTAAATCTAATCTTCTATTGGTGGCCTTTTGAGCTTAAGTACTAGCTTAAATAAAGGTGTTTTTGCTAGTTTCCATGGTAGATAAATGTTGGCCAAAATTAAAAGACCCACATTGATGTTGTTTCCCCCTTTGCACCATTTAATATTGGAACTATCGTTGTTAAGGTTGGTTATTATTCCTCCAACCAAATTTTGGAAGGTTCCTTCTAATCAAGGTTATATGTGTTGGAATAAGGACCACTTCGAGCCCTAGGTCGGTATCAATCCAAAGCTTTTACTTCTTCAGTTTCATCTCAAAAGACTTAGGACTTCAAGAGCACATATTCGCTCCATGGCCATGAATACCACAAACCCCACAAACTTGTTAAACTTGAGTGAGTGAACTTCCTTTCCTTTTTAGCATCTTAACTTGGCGAATGAGCTCAACCATTTGCATTACCATATCCTTATTATGTGAAACTTCTTGGTCTATGGCTCGCCTCCCCCTCACACTCTTTTGCTAAGAGTTTTCTCTAAGCATCTCAAACAATTGTATAGCTTCATGAGTTTTTACTTCACTCATAAAGTCTCCAATAGCATTATCCATAATTCTTTGATTTTGATATGTGAATCCATCATAGAAAAATTTATTGAGCAATTGAAGAGGGAAGTCATGGTGTAGACACTAAATTTGCAACATTTTGAAATGTTTCCATGCCCCATGAAAAGGATCACCATCCATCTGTGAAAATGCACAATCTTGGTGAGAAGGTTAGTAGTTTTCTAATGGAACTAGAATTTTAGCAAGAACTGGGTGCATACTTCCCCCTAAGTAGTGAGCGAATCATAGGGTAAGGTCATTAGCCATGTCTTGACATTATCCTTTAAGGTGTATCAAAAACACCTCATTCTTAATTGATTTTCCATTAGACCTTGAAGAGGAATGGTTCGAATGACAGACTAGAAATCCTGAATAAAGTTGAGGGGATCCTCGTTAGCCACTTCGTTAAATGATGACAACATGTTATAGTGTATGGATTTGTGCTCATAAATCCTCAAACCCATGTCCAAACAGATGCAAGAAGTAGTCGTGCCAATGATCAACTTGGCAAACTCTTTCATTAACCTTCTTTTGTCCCCCATGATTCTTAGAGGATCAACAAATACTTGGTCCCTATGGCCTTAATTCTCTGGATCTATGATATCTTCCCCTTCTGATCGTCAGGTGGGATGCCAATGGCTAGTGGATCTTTCGTTTGCTCCAGCCCCGTATTCTTTACTCCAATCATAGGTATATTATCAATCAAAGCAAAAATTTCTCCTTTAAGAGATCTCCTTTTGTTCATAAAGTTTTGAAAAAGGAAAATAAAAGCAACAAACTGAAGCTAAAAATGTTCACAAGAAACAAACTAATAACGCCTAGCTAGTTCCCCAAAAATGGCATCGATAACTTCTTTTCCTTATAATATATTTTCTAATAGTGAACATAAGTATACGGGCTATTATAGTATAGACTGAGAACTCCATGTCATATTCTCAAAGAACTCTTACTGGGTTATTGATTTGTTTCATAGAGTTGAAATAAAAATAAAAGGAATTTGATTTTGAAAAGTAAATTAAATAGTTAGACTAAAGAAATAAAATAACAATGTTGTTATGCAATGATATGAATGAGTCTAGAGATCTAACAATCCATAGTCCATCGTCTATGAACTTAAGCAATTGGGTAAGTCAATTATGCCAAACTATCAAATTTCAATGCAATCATTCAATTAGAAGTTATTCTACTTGTAATCGCATTCATCGAAGTAATCTAAAGAAAACATGAATCAAACATTCAATTTAAGACTAAAACGTATATCTCTAATTCATTTTAGAATATTAATTGCATGGGTTCTAGGTTTAAATTTCCCCTCTCACTCCATCATACAAACCATTAATCAAACTAATTAGTGATCAAGTAATCATTTATAATCATTAAATAAATTCAATTAAGAAAAGTTTAGCAATATCAAAGAACCCAACTACTATCATTCATATCAAGACTACCTCACACTCAACCTCTAGACAATGTAGAATTTACTCATGATTGGTTTATAACTCAACAAAGTAACAATGAAATTCAATGGAAACATGATTGATCTCTTGATACAAGATTTACCTAAAAAAATTAAAGTAGCAGAGTTAAGAAAATAAACCTCAAGAGAATTATAGAAATTCTCAATATCCTTGTTGAATTTTAGCTTTAATCTTGATTACAAGCAAAATCCCAATGAAAATTAACTAAATCTATGAAACTATAATGAAATCTATGAGAAAATTGAGTCTAAACCTCTTTTCAGTGCATCTATTTCTAGATTGGCTAAAAAAGTACAGAATAAAATGACTTAAACAACTGAAAATTATGGATTTTTAGTGCAGTGTTTTTGCATCGGCATGACTTGATTGGACTTTCATGAACCAATATAAAACTTTTATGTCTGTGCAAGAATTCTTCTTCACTCCAGTGCATGACATAACTTGAATCACTTTGTAAGACACAAGCTTCATTCTGTATGGCCTCATGCGGTAAATGTTCTCAATGCGATTTTCAATAAGTAAGTAGCACGAGCTTAAGTCATTTGCACAACAGTTTCTCTATTTGGCAAAGCCTTATGCAGAGGTAATTTCCTTGTAACCCCACTAAAAATTCCATAATTTAATCTCGCTAACTCAGGAACTTCGTTTTTAACTCGATAAAACCATTTTTGCATGAATTCCTAATTTTTTCTAAAAAAACCCTAAACAAACAAATTAAATGAAATTTTTGGATAAAAACCAACTTAAATATTGAGGAAAAACATATAAATTACACCCAGAATAGATTCTCTATTGTATCTCATTGTCTACACATATAATGACTGTGGTTCTTGTAGGTAAACGAGAAAATCATTAACTAACTATTGTATGTTCTTAGGGAAATTTTCACTTAGTTGGAAGTCTAAACAACAAAGTATAATAACAGAAACTTCTTAGGTAAAGTATGGAGCTAGTTTTAATTGCAAGTAAGGTAATTTGGCTAGGTTATTTGCTTAAAGACTTCAAAATTCCATACAAAAGGCCTATTACAATGTATTGTGACAATGTTTCTGCCTTACATAGATCCAAGAATCCTATTTTTTATGAAAGGACAAAGCATATGGACCATCATTATGTATGAGAGAAGTTTCAAAATGAAGATATTCCTCCTGCTAATATAAGAATAACTAAGCACTTAGCAGATGTGTTCATAAAGGCTTTGCATCTCAATCAGTTTCACTACTTAATAGATGAGATGAACATGAGTTATAGGCATCTCTATCTTGATGGGGAATGTCAACAATTGAGTTGGAATTTTGGAAGTGAATTAGTTAAGGAGAGTGAGATTTTACAAAATTATAATGTGCAATAAAGTAACAGAAGATCTCTTTTAGCTCTAACAATAATTATTTAGCTAGATATAACTAACTTATGCTGACTCATCTTGTATAGTTATAGATCATATGAAGAGTATATTGGTAGATAGGTAAAATACTGGTATAGAGAATATTATAAATTGCTGAATTCATTAATGTACATAGTACTCAATTTCTTCCATTTGTTTTTCATGTGCGTCTTCCAATCTCTTTCTTTGCGGTTAAGCTTAATTTTATAACAAATACATATAATTTCGTCCTCTATGTTATCATCAAATCCATCACTGGTTCTATTAATTTGGCTTCTACAAATGTTTCATTGTTAATTCTCCCTCAAGCTTTTCATACAATTGTTGATAGATTTATGGTGATTGTTATTAGGATGATAGTCTTTCTTTTATTAGGTTTTGGTTAAGTTATATATATTTTTATATTTTTTACTATTAGTTTCTCTTATCCCATTGAAAGTAGTTGTTTTATTAATAGAATAATGATAAATTTATGTTTGGATGCATTTCAAATGATCGTAAAAGGAATAATGATTTATTTTATTATTCCACTATTGCAGTCATGATCTTTTAAAAGTAACTATATGACATTTGAATATTCTACAGAATTAACAAATTAATTTACTTTTGTTAGAGTAATTAATTCTAGATCAGTTCCTTTACTATTAAATTATATATTTTGCTTTAAAATAATTTTACAAAAATTAACTTTTATGAACATTAAAAAAGATTTTTATTCTTTTTCATAAATTAGGTTATTTTCTCTTAATTCTTCTTATATATGAAAAGTTTTTAATTTAATGAAAATATGATTTATTTTGTACAAAATAATAATTTTTAAAATATAAATATAATTTCTTAATTTTCAAAAATAACTATCTTACGAAAAATATAATTTTTTTAGCAAAAGTGTACAAAGCCAAGTGATGCCTGGAGCCTTTATGTTAGGCTCTTATTTATACTACCTGGACTTAGACACGTATTAGTGTGCATATTAAGGGTTGCACATACGAAGGCACCTAGACGCTAACAAGGGGGCACATGGTGTGAGGCATGGAAAAGATACCATGTGTAGTGACATGTAGTCGAACACCTTTACAGGACTTTGACACGTGTACAGGACACTAAGTACTCATTGCCATGTGACATGTGGCATGTTATGGAGGCAACAACTGTTGGATAGTAATACCTCTTATGGAGGCGACACATGTATAAAGTACAAAATAAACGATAAAGATTATATTTATCTACATTATTTACATCTAATAGTCTTCCTCTATTGCCAAAAAGAGTTATGAAGACTGACTAGAATAAAAGTTTGAATCTTCATACTTGAATAAAACTTGAACTTAAATAAAGCTTAGATGCTGTCTTAAAGAAATCTTGAATTTATAATGTTAAATAAATCTTCTTAATGTTGTTGGGGGGCTTGAATAAGGTTTACTGGAATAAAACTTTTCAATTGATTATGAAACTGAAACTTTGATTAAAACTCCACATATGACTTGAATAATGCTTATGTTGATTAATTTTGAGACTTCAATAATACTTAAAAAATTCTAGAAAAAAAGAGTTGAATAAACCTTTATCTTAATAATTCTTCAAGCACAAATGAAACTTTTAAGGAAGTTCAATAAATTTCCATCTATTGAAGCTGGTGCTAAAAGTTCAAATTTAACTGAGAGTTTTAAATAAATTTTTAGTTTTGCCTGTAAAGTTTTTTTTTTTTTAATTTTTTTAAATATTTTTCTTTTAAATGCTACCTACTAGGATAGTGAAATTAAAATAAAGAGGTCTTAAATAAAACACAAGTATACTATTGAATAAGGCTTTAGAAAAATTTGATAATGGATATATATTGTATAAGTCAAAATTTGAATAAGTTTTGGGTAAATCACAAGTGTAATAGTTAACTAGGTAAAAGGTTTTTGAGTAAATAAAAAGACCAATTAATGGTGTTTGAATAATATCGAAAAGGATGGTAAATCGTCAAAGGTATTTAATTTTGGAATTGAATAACTCAAGAGACTTGTTTAAAAGTTATTTTGAATAAAACCGATTTTAGTAATACTCCTTGGAATTGCATAACCTTCAGAAAACTATTAATAATTTTTTCTAACTTAATGAGAGTGCTCTTTAACGTTTCTCATAATGACTATTTATACTTAGTTTTTGCTTCTTTTCTTGGCCATTATCTTAGTCCAATTGCCTTTAATATGTTTGTTTAAGTGTGTTTTCATCCTATATTTGTTTAATCATCGATCTAGAGGTAAATGGAGTGAAACATTGGAAAAGGGAGCAAAAACGGAGCAACAAAAGAGGAAAAATAGGATATCTAGCACCTAACGGCCAATGGTCATGGGCATGAGGATTACCCGTTACCCAGCAGACAAAGCGTAATTTTAGTCCAGCGAGCAGCAAGTGGCTCATGGGCAATCTTCACACTAGTGAGCATTGCCCGTGACCACTCTGCAACTCACTATTACTCAAGGGATTTCACTGGCTAATCACACGAGCAATGTTCACGCCCGTGAGCATTGACCGTGGCCTCAGATTTTCCAGCACTATAAAAGTTAGAAAGTTGCAGAAAGATGGAACTTTTGGACTGTTCGAGTTTTCTTAGGTTAAAACACTAGGAGAGCTATTTCTCTGAGAAAAACACATCAAGAGTCAAGGTTTAAGAGAGATTATGAGATCAAGATCAAGATTCCATCAACCTTTCCTTAAGATTCAACAAAGATAGATAGGGTTTGGGTATAGAAGTTAAGAAATCATATGGAATTCTTAACACTTTCTCCTTCTCTTTTATTTTACGTTGTAATCTTGTGGTAGTTATGAACTAAACTCATCTAGTCTACCTATATTAGATGAGTATTTGATATTTATATGGATTAATTAACTCTTTTCTTCAATAAATGTTTAGGTTTTCTTCAAGTATTGATTTTGATTAATATTGATACATTTTTTATCTTCAATGCATGCTTGTTGATGATTATTATTGGCTATTCTTTGCTAGATATAGAAAGTTTAGGTTTTGAACACTCAAAATCAATTGGGTTTGCTATGCTTACTAGAGATAGAAGTATGGATGCCTAGGGTTATGTTTTATTTCAATTGCTCTTAATGTTGTTCCTATTTGATTGGTCATGAGAAGAGATTCCCAACCCTTACTTAGGAATTCGAGTTTGTTTACTTGAGAAAGACTCAAACGTACCTATTGTATGAAAACCCATTTGTTAATTATCTTGGATTTTCATTGAGTTATTGATTATCCATTTAAAATAGTCAAATATGAGTTGAAGTCTAAGTAGACGTTATCTCATTGAATCTTATCCTTGTGTTTATTTTCTAGTAGCTGTCAATTAGTCAATTTTAGTTTTAAAGTTTAGTTTAGGTTTTTTTTTTTTTTTATCATTATCCAAACAATTAGTTGTGAGCTAGACAATAGTCCAGGTGATTGATCTAGTGTTTGATTAAATACACCATCCAATCCTTTGGTAGAATGATACTAGAATTCACCGATTATTCTACTTGGTATGACCCCGTGCACTTGCGGGTGTTGCGGCGGAAGCACATCAAATTTTGGCGCCATTGCCAGGGATTATGTATGGTCAAATACAATTAACTTTAGGAACAAAACAAAAGCTATTAATTTAGCCTTATATTGCTTTGTTATTTAATTTTTAGTTCCTCTTTATCTTGTGTCTTAGGTACGTGCATGACCAGAGCTAACTCCTCATGTATACTTCCCTATGGTCCAAAATTGGAAAGAAATTTGAGAAGGGAATGACAATAAAAGGAGTTAGTTTAGACTAATGACTAACTTCTTCCGATCAATCTCGAGGATAATATTGAGGAGGAAGTAGTAGTCAAAGACCTAGAGGTACCGATAAACAACATGGAAGGAAACCATGGAGTTGACGATGTTGCAGGGTTTAGAAATGCCGGAGGCGAAAGAGATGGACAAGGAATGGGTAATGGATAAGGTATTAAAGCTTCCACCTAGAGAACTATGTAGGACTTTGCAAGGGAGATCTTTATGATGTGGGAGGTCCAATCCAACGTCTAAGAGTATAGGCTAATAATTTTGAGATAAAGCCATTTATAATTCAGTTGGTCCAAAATTCATGCCAATATGGGGGTCTTGCCCATGAGAATCCTCACACCCATCTTGATGAATTTGTGGATATTTGCGATATTTTTAAGCTGAATGGGGTGAATGAGGATGGAATTCAATTGAGGTTATTTCCTTTCTCTCTTAGGGATAACCTAAAGAAATGGATGAAGTCCTTTCCATCGGGCCATTTCACTATGTGGGGATAATTGGTGAAGGCATTTTTAGAGAAGTATTTCCCACCTGCCAAGGCCTCCAAGCTAAGTATTAGTATCTATTATTTTACTCAACCAGAGGAGGAGTCTTTGTATAAAGGATGGGAGCGATTTAAATTTGTTACTAAAGTGCCATCATCATGGATTCTCTTTGTGGCAATAGATGGAGAGCTTCACCAATGGGTTGACATATTCCAATAAGCAAAATCTGATTTCAGCTAGTGGCTTTCTCATGTATAAATCACCAAAAGAGTTAAGAGACTTGGTTGAAGAGATATCTTTATCTTACTATTAATGGCTTCCCTCTCCAAGGGATATTCCAAGATTAAGTGCGTCAGGCATTCATCAAGTTGACACTATGACTTCTCTATCAGCGCAAGTGGAAGCCTTAACAAAGAAATTTAATACATTCGGGATAGGTACCTCTAGGGCACAAGCTATGGAGTGTGAGAGTTGTGATGGTGAGAACCATTTCCAAGAGTGCAACATGGTAAATACAAGTGGATCAGGTGTATCTCAAGAACAAGTGAG
>CAOJBK012288594.1:0-11640 GCA_948294925.1 Codiaeum variegatum
TCGAGACTTTAGACTCATGCACAAGAAATAGATATGCACTATTGTTTTGTACATAACCAATGAAAACACAATCAATGATTTTTGATATGATCTTTACCTTCTTTGGTGGTGGTACTGCTACTTTAGATAAACACCCCCACACTCTTAGGTATTTGTCAGAAGGGACTCTATTTTTCATATGGGGTTTTCTCTTTTTTCTTTCAGGGTATCTTATTTAAAAGATAATTTACTGACAACACAACTTCATTCCACATGTTCTATGATAAACCAAAACTAATTAGTATCACATTCATCATTTCTTTTAAAGTGTGATTTGTCCTTTTAGCAATCCCATTAGATTAAGGTGAATAAGGAGTTATGATTTGACGTATGATTTCATTTTGTTCATAAAAAGCTTTAAATGGGACAACATACTCACCACCTCGATCGCTCCTTAACTCTTTGATTTTCTCATTAAGTTGATTCTCAACTTCATTCTTATAGAGAACAAATTTATCTAAGGCTTCATCTTTACTTTTTATTAGATACATACAGTAAAATTTTGTGCCATCATCAATGAAAGTGATGAAGTACTTGTTACCACTTCTTGTTTGAACGGATTTGAAATCACATCCATTGGTGTGTATCAAATCAAGTGGTGCAATGATTCTCTCAATTGTTTGAAAGGATGACCTTGTTAGTTTTTCCTCAACACAAGTTTCACACTTATGTTTTAAATCATTTTGGAAATTGGGAATGTGCTTCATGTTAATTAATTTTCACAAAGAATTATAATTAACATATCCTAATCTACCATGTCATAGATTAGAAAACTCAAGCAAATAAACAAAAGAGCTAGTTTTATTATTCATTTTTGGTTTAATAACCATTACATTGAGCTTGAAAAGCCCTTCACTAATATTGCCCTTTTCCACATATATTCCATTTTTGGACAAAACTACTATATCTGACTCAAGCACCATTTTGATCCCATTGTTATTCAAATGTTATCCAGAAACCAAGTTCTTCCAAATCTTCAGCACGAACAACTCATTGTTTAGAGTCATCTTCAAAATCACTTTTCCTTGACCTTAAATCTCAGACATGGCAGAGTTGCCCATAAATAGCTTCTCTCCATTGTTCACAGCTTCAAACAAAGTGAACATGCCTTTGTCTGAGCACACATGCCTGGTAGCTCCAGTGTCAATCCACCATTCTTTTGGATTTGAGCCTACCAAATTCATTTCAGAAATCATAGCACAAAGATTGGCGTTAGCAACACAATGCGTCTTTGGCATTTTGAATTCTGAAGCCTTGTAACCCTTTATGTTACTGTTGCAACATTTCCTTTGAAAATTGGCTTACTTCTCAAAGTGCTCTCCATTTGTTGTAACAGATGTTGTTTCGTTTACCATAGAGGTGATAGCCGTAGCCACAGACATTCACCACAAAGGTGACTATTTCTTTTATGACAACAGTAGCCACAGAGGCATTTACCATAAAGGTATTCACCACAGAGGTGACTAAAGGGTTCTGTCCTTCCACAATAGGTAAATCAGCTGTCATCTCAATTCCTAAATATGTTTTAAGATTGTATGAAATATATTAGGTAATTATGAACTGTAATTACATAAATTATATTAATAAAAAAATTATAATAAATTCTATAATTTTGAAAAGAATTACATAAAACTTACAGCAAACTGAAAATTGAGATTACAACTGAAATTACAGCCAAAATTAATTCAAAACATAATTAAAAGTAATACAATAGAAGGACACAGGAAAATAAATTAAGAACAACATCATAACTGAAACAAATTAAGTTACTATAATCCTCCAAAAATTTTTGCAAAAAATTTATTAGTAAACCAATTATAATTAACAATAAATAATTGGATAAGAAATTGCAGAACATATGGTTAGAGAAAATATAAATAGAACATAAAATAAACGAAGATAAATGAAACTCGAGACCTGAAAGAACTAGTTTTCTTAAAACGGATTCACCACCTATTATTGCTATAAGTTATCGGTGTCTGTTTCCTATGATACAATAAGTATCGATTTCTTTGCTTAGCAATAGCAAGAAATCCCTTCGAACTTTGCAGCATATGAACTCAAACAAAGATTATTTTGAGAGGAAAACAAGTGTAGAAAAATTTTGTGATTTTGATGTGTTGTTGATATATTCCAAATTGGAGGAAAGCCACCTATTTATAATAAAGAGGGCTTTAGGAGTTTCAGAAAATTAAAATAATGTATAATTTCAGGGTACACGGCCCAAAATCACATCCGCACAGGCACTAGACTACCATTTTGAGCATATAATATATCGTTTTGAAACTTTCACGTCATTGAATTCAAAATATCTGAGACCTTCCACTTTTACTAAGTGAGTTCCACTCAAAATATGACTCAAAAAAGTAAAAAATCATACTATTTTTTAACAATATTTTAATTCATAATAATAATAATAATAATAATTTATTTTAAAATATTTTAATTAAAAAATTATTAATTACAAATTTGTAGTTTTAGTACAAGTTTTAATTCTTAACAAAGAAAATACTAATTTTAATTTTTTAGCAGATTTGTCACAATAACCAAGATCTCACCTATTGATGTTGACATGACGAGTTTTAAATTCATAAGATCATATGATCACTTAACATCAGTGAAAAATTTCCAGTCATTATGTCAATTTAAAGTTAGTAACTTGGTTTGTTAACAACTAAATTTCATGTTAGGATATAAATTCATTTGAAATTCATTATTTTTTTTTTAATAATTAATCTTAATAATCTATTATATCATCATAATATATATAAATTTGACTAAAGGGAGGAAATCGACAAAATTATTTTTTATCCCTTTATTCTTTTTAATATTAGATTATTTTGGTAATTTAGAGTAATTGTATATTAAATAATAAATAAATAAATTTTATTAAAAAAAATAGTAAAATTATAGAAGAATGTGTAATTTTTTTTAATATTAAAAAAATTAAAATTAGTATATTTATAGGATTATGCCATATAGCAAATTCGCGCGACAAATTCTTGGATATTAATTTTCATAATGTTAATAATTTATTAATAAATTGGCCAATAAAATTTTTATTAGCTTCCCGTGTTAGGATCAATTTACAATGCTAATCAAAAAGAAAAAGATAAATACAAACTACGTTAATGATAGAGAATTGGGTTCAACTTTTATGAGAAACAGGTAAATCGGTAATTTTCTTCAAAACTATGTTTGAAAAAATAATTTTTAAAAAAATTAAAAGGATAATTCAATTAAATAAAAAAATTTTAAAAATATTTTTACAGTTTTTAATAACAATGCCAAGTAAGTCCGTAGTTCACACTATTTATAAGCTTTATACTTGTGCACACATAGAAATTCCCCTTAAAATTCCTTGGGATCTTATAATATTATCATCAAGCAAAAAAAAAAAATCTTATAATATTGTCCCTCAAAAATTTCTCTCCCTCTTTCTCCTTTATCTGGGACGGAGATGGCAATTGATCAATACAAGAATGTTTAAACAAAAAAGAATTTATAGTAGTCTTGAAAAGAGATACCATTAATCGATTATGAAGAAGAAGACCAAATTCTTTTTTATGAAAAATAATAATAGTGATGAGAAGACTCGATACCATTGGAATTCATTATATATATATTTTTATTTTTGATAATTTTTTAAAGATAAAAAAATTTCAATTTTAATATAAAAAGTAGTTATAAACTGAAAGAATAAATATATTTTTCTCTTTTTTATATTAAATTTTAATTAAATTTATTATAGTTATTATTTTTTAATAAATCTTTATAGATAAAAGAATTACAATTTTGATATGTAAATATTTAATAAATAGAACAAGTATGTTTAGAAATTAATTTTTTATTTATATTAAATTTTAATTAAATTTAGAAATATTTAAAATGATATATTAGTTTCAATAGGATAGGAAGAATGACAAAAAATCGATATTGAGAAATTTTAAAAAAAATATTGACTAAGTTTTTATTATACAACAAACTATTGTAATAAAATTTTTTTAATAATTTGTTTGTGAAGTGGTTTTAATAATTGAAGATTAAAATATTTCTAATTAATTTACTATTTTTATTTTTGTGTTTATCGAATATATATTGAATCAATTACAATAAAATTAGTAAAATTAATTTAGGTAAGTTTATATAAGAATAAAATATATAAATAGAAAAAAAATTTATTAAAAATTTAAATTTTATTAAATATATATTATACTATGATATGATGTAATTTAAATTTTTAAACTCATAATTATAATATGCTAAATAATTATATATTATATATGCAACGAGACACTTTGATAACATACGAAGTATGATTTTAAAAATGTTAGTAATATGTATAAAAATATGGAAGGGGAGGATAAATACATTTACTAAAATACCATTTTTTCATATTTTTTTTATATAATAAAGATAAAGTTAATAAAGTAATTAATAATTTATTGATTAAATATAAATTTGTTTTTTACATTATTCAATGTATGTGCAAATTTCATAATTATATATTTTTGCAGCAAATATTCTATATTTAATTTTATCATACGAAATCAAAAGATTTTTATTGGCTATATTAAACCCGAAAGAAGCAAGGTCAAAATCAACAAAACTCATACAACCATACAAACATATCATTTCATATAGCCACAAAATTTATGGAAATAGCCCGTTACCTAAGAATAAAATCTTGAAACAAAGGGTTGATGTGGCAGACAGTGATTGGTCCATCGCCTTGAATATCCCCATTTGTTTGTATTCTGACAGTACCTTGAAGTGGTTATGTGCAGAGGAAAGAGGCCCTTGACAAATTCGGGCTGTGTTAGGGTGCGCGCTCTTATACTGTTGTAGTAAATGGGTTGAGGTGGTTTGTCATTTTTTCCCGGATCACACTCTTTATAGCACCGGATCAGAGGTAATCTGGTGTCCTATGCTGGAAGGTGTGGTTCGGATATGGCTTGTTAGCAGGATCTCCACGTTCATCCGAGTTACTCATATCCAATAGGCCTGGACCTTCCTCTATGGTTAGGCCTTCTTTCGAATCAGGGCCTGACCTCTCCGGGTGACCCGTTAAACCGAACCCCTATCATTTGCCCCCTTATTCTCAGGGAGGTGATCCAGAGCTTTCCTAGGAATAACAAGTCCACTTAGGACATCCATTACAATTATAAGGTTATCCGCTTACCGGACCAACTTTTTCAGTGTTCCACCATGGATATTCTTTCTGATGTCCTTTCCATCACTTCTCTGATACGTTACGTCCCTTCAAGGAACATTTCCCCAATTAACTGCGTCGCACCTGTTTCCGCCTCCATAGGCATGGTTACTCATAATAATCATTGAAATTTATTTTCATATTTGAAATCCGCCTTCCTGATTTGTCTGGGGATAGGGATGCGCCCCTTGAGGACATGTGTCCCCTCACCAGATCTCCCTTTGGCCTATAAATACACCCCCCCCCATCTCATTCTTCATCCATAGTGTTCTTCATCTTGCTTACATTGATGTTACTTTGCCAAAATTTTCCCAGAATTATTTTTTCTTTCTTTCTTGCATTTTAGCCTTCCTAATTCTACTTTGTAATAGCTTCCAAAAAAACAATCACAAATTGCTGCTGAGCAACAAGCTAAAAAAGGAAAGCTCACTCTAAGAAAATAGCTCGAGATATAGAAGTTGAGACTGCAGAAGTGGAGGCTGAGCTTGTTGAGATTGAGCCAGCCAAGAAAACTAGGAAAGCTCCCCCCTGCCAGAGACACCTTCACAAATGATGGGGATTATTAGTGAAGAATGAGCCTTTTTCAAGAAGAATCACACCAACACCCTTCACAGACTACCTTATGCCCTGGTCATGCCCAAGCCGGACTATAGGGTTTATGCCTTTATTGCTGATGTGGTGTTGCCTAAGAACAATAGGCACTATGTTGTCTTCTTGGAGGAGTTCAAGAACAGACTATTGTTTCCTCCTTCTCCCTTCTCCGTGGATTGTTTTAGGCGGTTCAAGCTAAACCAACTGATTGTGACCCCTAACACCATCCGGGACATGCATTGCTTCGAATTGTTGTGCTACGCCCTGGGGTTCCCAGAAGTTAAGGCGGTGATGTTTCAAATGTTCTTCAGGATCCAATCGGTTACCGATACTCCAGGCATGTATATGTCTGTCTGTCGTAATAAGAGGGGCTTATTTTGGGGGAAGCTGGATAGGATGAAGTCTTCGAGGGATGCCTTTGCCTCTATCAACTTTGTTGTAGAGGGAAATTAGCCAATGGACAGATTTAGGTCCCTAGAGCTCTACAACACCCCATTAAGGGTACTGAGCCAAATGCGCCTAACTGGCCATAGACCTTACCGGGGACAACGAGCTTGTAGAGAACCACTACTTGCGCTAGAGGGCCATAATCGGGCACAAGGTGCAATATGATCAATCAAGAATGCTGGACAATAGCTTCTTGTTTAGGCTGGATATGTCTCCTTCTCCAGTGGAGACTTTACAAACTCTGTCTGGTAAGCTCCCATTTGACCTTTTTCCTTATGTAATTGGCTGAAGACAGTGGTCCAATTTAATGATGATTGTGATAAAAATTTGTTCCCCTTTTTCTTTTATGTGTGCGTGTAGTCCCTATTAAAGAGCCGACAGATTGGTGTAAGGACCTATCGCATAGGATATTTGGTTCGATGGATTACCACCACCTTTGGACTAATAACCCCCTTCCCATCCAGGACTTCACCACCAGGAGGCTACAACTCCAGAATAGGGGTGAGGTACTAAACTCCTTGTCTTACCATTCTCCAAAAATGGCAGTGTACGATGCCTTTTACCATTTCATGGAGAAACATAAGGGAAGTGAAGCGGACTGCTACTTTGCTGTACAAGAGGGGATTTGGGCTTTGAAAGTTCCTCCTCCCAAACCATTCGAATGTAAGCCCCTACTCTTCAAGTCCCCTAAAACTAAAATCCCTATAGGTGTCATGCCTGGACCCTCTTTCACAAGCCTAGATTGTACTACATTTGTCCTATCCTCTAGGTTTGAGAGGCCTTGTAAATATGACAAGACAAATGAGTAAGTGAACCTTAGGTTTGAGAAGCTCATTAAGAGATATGAAGTCCTCTAGGCTTGTTATGTGGCTACCATAGACTTTTTAGAATGGACCTCCCCTGATAAGGACCATTTTTGGAGTTCCTTAAGTCTCATACAGGAAGGTGTAGTACTTTGTATAGATGATGAGGTTAGTGTGAGTTGAGCTGCATGCCTCATTCGGACATACTAGGAAGACCTGGTACAGAGGACTCTCCAAGGCATGGAGTCTAAGTGCCCCTTAGGTGAGACATCCACTTCCCCCACCCCTGTCACTTCTGGGATGCCATTTATGAAGCCTACTGCCCCCTTCCCAATCTCCTTTTACCCCACCTGTTGGAGTTAAACATTCTACCCAAGTAACTAATTCACCTGCCCCTGTCAATCTTAAAAAACCCTCTCTTCGTCGACAGTTAAAACAATATCATGTAACTGGGGTGTTCTACTTCGTGAATGTTCCCTTGAGTGGGTCTTTCTCTTTTAGGTCAGACTTTGAAAGTGACTCTATAAGTGAGGAACCTGATAGGACCACCTTTGGTTTCGTTGCACCTTCTCCTCAACCTTCCTCTAACTTGTAGTCCCATAGACCTTAGAAATAATATACTCCCACACCTAAGCCTAGGACTTCTTCTTTTGCTCCTCTCATCATCAATCCGGATGTACTGGCCAATGCTAATCTGGAGTCTGTTGACAAGGTTCCTCCTGATGGGAATTTAGTCATACCGGCTAGCCCTCCTCTTACTCCAATCATTCCTCCAGCTAAGAAGAGGGTGTTCCATCCTCTACCTTTGATGGATGAGTTTCAGAGAGTCATGGCAGGACCTGATCCACTGAAGGCCTCTGCTACTATCCAAGCATCCACCAATCCCATTACCACTAGATCCCCTACTGTAGCCATCAACACTAAAGGGGCAGTCCCCTCCGATCCTGTTGAGGAGGAAGCATATAATATCTAGATGAAGAAGGAGATATTTGGAGGTTTTAACCCTCTTTATCCCGTTCAATAAGCTGTTGCAACTTCAGGGGATGCTCAAGGTGCTTTAGACTCCATCACTCCTTCTTAGATCACTGGTTCCTCCCCTACATACTCGTTGGTTCTAGGTTCTGACCTAAGCGCGGAGGTTATTCTCGCCACTTCAATGCTTTTAGCCCCCTCCTGCACCCTTTCTTTGGGAGGCCAAAGTTGGGTTGTCCCCACTCCTTTCTTGGTCTTAGGCTCAAGATTGAGCGTAAGTTTTGTTTGTGTTATCTTATTTTTTCTTGGGTTGTCACTTTATTTTCTAACTTAGAAAAATTTTTATTGTAGGAGGCTATCTAATAGTGGGGGCAATTATAGTTCGATTTGTAAAAGGCTTATGAAGAGGCTAGGCAAGCCTTGGTGCATGCTGGGGAGTATATGCGTTCCTGGGTGGAGGAATGTAAGAAGGTGGATCAAGCTATGGAGGACATTTGATTGGCTAAGGAGGGGGAGAAGGCAGTATTCGAGGAAGCTAGTCACTTAAAGGGGCAAGTGGAGACCCTTACCACTTCCACCAAGCAGCTAGAAGAGGTATTAAAGGTAGAAAGGGATATTGTGGATGAGAAGTAGGCCAAGTTGGATAGGACACATGAGAGGAAATAGAGACTCCTCAAAGAGTATGTTCAGGTCAAGCAAACCCTAGATCTGACAACCTCTCTAGCCAATGTCTTAGAGTTTAATAGACTAAGCTTGCTGGAGGCTTATTTTCAATCAAATCAATTCTAGAAGCTAAATTATGCCAACAATGCTAAGGCTCTGGCTAGGGGATACAACTTAGCCTTGTCAGAGATTCAAGTTGTTCATTCGAACATCACATATGAATTTCCTCCCATGCAAGAGGAATCTAAAGGGGGAGCTGTAGTTTCCTCCTTTAAGTCAATATATTGAAAGCTTTAATCTAGTCCCAGCTGGCCTTTAAGGGATAAAGGAAGATCCTCCCCTCGAATCAAGCTACACCTTAAAGCTCGTGGACTTTAAGGAGGATGTTTAGGGAAGAAACAACTTCTACAGTGGTGGTGGTCCCAAACTAGACTTTTATTTTATTCCCAGATTGTATATTTTCTTTCTTCTTTTTTTTTTATACTGTTTGTATATTATTTTGTAAACCTTTTCTTTTTTAATGAAATTCATTCTTTCATTTTTTTTTCACACAATGAATATCGCTTATCTGTTTATTTTTCTGTTGTTACTACTTTGAGAAGCATTTGTCTTAGCTTTTATTTTAAGCTTTCTATTCTGCTTATGGCTTTTTTTCTTCCTCATCGGGGAAGGAACTTGCTTTGGCAGGGGTTTTACCCTCCTCCTTAGGAAGGGACATTACTTTAGTAAGGATTTTTCCTTCCTCCTTGGGGGAGAACCTTGCCTTGGAAAGGATCTTACCCTTCTCCTTAGGGAGGGACCTTTCCTAAGCGAGGATTTTTCCTTCCTCCTTAGGGAAGGACCTCGCCTTAGTAAGGATTTTACCTTTCTCTTTGAGGAGGGACCTTGCCTTTGTACGGATTTTTCCTTCCTTCTTGGGGAATGACTTTACCTTGGTAAGGATTTAACCTTCCTCCCTGGGAGAGACCTTACCTTAATAAGGATTTTTCCTTCCTCTTTGGGGAATGATCTTACCTTGGCAAGGATTTTACCCTCCTCCTTGGGGAGGGGCCTTGCCTTAGTGAGGATTTTTCCTTCCTCCTTGGGGAAGGACTTTCCCTTGGTAAGTATTTTACCTTCCTCCTTAGGGAGGGACCTTACATTAGCAGGGATTTTTCCTTCCTCCTTAGGGAAGGACCTTGCCTTGGCAAGGATTTTACCCTCATCCTTAGGGAGGGACCTTTCCTTAGTAAGGAATTTTCCTTCCTCCTTGGGGAAGGACCTTGCCTTAGCAAGGATTTTATCCTCCTCCTTAGGGAGGGACCTTACCTTAGTCAGGAATTTTTCTTCCTCCTTGGGAAAGGACCTTTCCTTAGTAAGAATTTTACCCTCCTCCTTGGGGAGGGACCTTACCTTAGCGAGGATTTTTTCTTTCTTCTTCGAGAAGGATCTTACATTGGCAAGGATTTTACCCTCCTCCTTAGAGGGGACCTTGCCTTAATAGGGATTTTTCCTTCCTCTTTGGGAAAGGACCTTGCCTTAGTAAGGATTTTACCCTCTTCCTTAGGGAGGGACCTCACCTTAGCAAGGATTTTTCCTTCCTCCTCGGGGAAAGACCATATCTTGGCAAGGATTTTTAGCCTCCTCCTTAGGAAGGGACCTTACCTCAACAAGGATTTTTTCTTCCTCCTTAGGGAAGAACCTTACCTTGGTAAGGATTTAATATTATATTATTTTTATGATAGTTTTGAAGATAATCTTTTTAGAGTAAGGCAGACACCATTTCCATTTCTTTAATTATTGGTAATAAAACTTGAGATGTTGGACATTTCAGGTGTAAGGGAGGTCTTCATCATTCATAGTTACAAGTTTGTAAGTAGATGGCCCTATTACTTTAGCTATTTTGAAGGGACCTTCCCAGTTAGGTGCAAGTTTGCCATTGCCTTCTCTTTTTTCAATTGCTTCCAAGCTTCTCATAACCAAATCTCCTTCATCAAAGTTTGACTTTCTTATTGAAATAAGAGGTTGCCATGTTCTTGTAGTTTACTTGCTTCATGAGGATTTGATCTCTCAATTATTCAATCAGGTGCAGATTAGATCTCCTTAAGGCCTTGTTGATGGAATCTTCATAATAGTTTATCCTTCCACTTGGCAGTCCAATGTCCACAAGAATCACTGCTTCAATGCCATATGTCAAACCAAAGGGCGTCTCTCCTATGGGTTCCCTTGGGGGCAGTCCGGTAAGCCTATGGGATGTGGTGGAGTTCCTCTGCCCAGTTTCTATCGTGTTCTTCTAATCTCCTCTTGAGCCCTTGGAGAATGGTCTGATATGCCTGCCCATTTGTTTAAGGTTGGGAAACAGACAAAAAGTGATGCTTGATATTCAATCCAGAGCAAAATTCTCTCATATTTGCATTATCAAACAGCTTTCCATTATCACTAATGAGCTTATAAGGGGTTCCACATATGCACAAGACATTCTTCCAGAGGAACTGAATTACATTCTCCACTGTTATCGTTCCCAAGGCCTCTGTTTCTACCCACTTGGTGAAACATTCCACTGCTACCAAGATAAATTTCCATCACCTACTTAACAAAAGGCCATGAAATATAGATGGGCAGTTGTTCCACAACCAAAGCTCTCTCCATCTTTCCGTATTTTTGACATGCTTGGCATTTCTAGACTAGCTTCTTCGCATCTTCTTTCATTGTGCGCTACTAGTATCCTTGCTTGATTGCTTTTATTGCTAAGGCTTTTCCTCCAACATGCATTCTGTGGGCTCCCCCATGCATCTTTTGCAACACATACTCAACTTCTGAGGGGCAATGCACTGAGCCAAGGCAAGGAATATCCTCACTTATACAGTCTACCTTGGTTAATTGAAAAATAGGCACTTCTTCTTCTCAACCCTTTGGCCTCTTTTGCATCATTCG
>CAOJBK012288983.1:0-13694 GCA_948294925.1 Codiaeum variegatum
TTAGATGTTTTTTAGACGAAGAGGCCAACAAGATCATGGAAGAAATCCATTATGGGACAGATGGAACCTACATGAATGGTTGGTCATTATCTCAAAAAATTATGAACCAAGGCTATTATTGGCTTACTATGAATAGGGACTATGCATGGTATGCCCAAAGGTGCCCAAAGTCTCAAGGGTACTCTAAGCTCCAAAAGCTTCCATCCTCTCCACTCAATCCTATTACTACTTCGTGGCCCTTTGTTGTTTGGCATATTAATGTAATTGGCAAAATCTGGCCAAAGTCTTCTGCCGGCCATGATAACTTCTTAGTGGCCAATGACTACTTTCCTAAATGGGTTGAATCTGTACCTTACCAATTCCTTGATATAAAGAAGGTAGGCCAATTCATCGAGACCAACATCATCTCGAGGTATGGTGTCCCATATGTGATTATCTCCGATAACAGCTCGCACTTTAAAAAAGAAGTCATTACACTCCTGAAGAAGGAAAAGATTAAACATCATAGTTTTCCCCACACAGCTCAGACAAATGGCGCAGTTGAAGCTACCAACAAAGCACTAAATAATATGCTCCAAAAGATTATCAGTAATCCCAAAGGTTGGCACCTACATTTGCCAAGTTCCCACCTTGGGTATAGAACCACATACAAATCAGCTACTAGATATACCCCATACTATCTAGTCTATGGAATGGAAATAGTCCTCCCCATAGAGTTAGAAATTCATATAGACAGAGTTCTCTAAGAAGAACTCGACTGGCAACAGGCCTACTATGATCATCTCAATGCAATCGATGAAAAAAGGATGGAAGCTCTCCACCATACACAAAACTATTAAATTAGACTTGCCAAGAACTTCAACAAATAGGTTCGAAGTCACAATCTCAATGAAGGTGACTTGGTTCGCAAGAAGATCAGACAAGTCATGCAAGACCCTCGAAGGAAATTCAAATCTCCTTGGAGTGGACCATACATCATTAAAAATATCATGTCAAGTGGAGGCATCATCCTCATGGACATCAATGGCAATGAATTCAATCATTCAACCAACCTCGATCAACTCAAGAAGTACTTCATATAATTTTCTTATTGTATGAGCATGCATTCATACATCACATCAGCAAACAAGAACTACATGGACCTGATTCTCCAAAAATTATCATGTACTTCACTTTTCAAAAAACTTTTGTAAGGAGATATGTAGGTATCTTTTACAGGCACGACCCAAATCATTCAATAAAAATCATTTTTCTTCTCATTTGGGCTCCTTAACATTGTATGCAAGAGTTAAAAGAATAAATAAACAAATAAAAAAAAGAATGAAATCTGCTAAGCTGAAAACCCAAAATGGGCAGTTTAGGCAAAATTTAGGGTACAACCTACTAGATTGAAAATTGAAAAGGCGGTCCAAGCAACAATTAAGGCAACTCAATGAGTTGAAAACCCTAAAAGGCAGCTTAGGAAAAAAAAAATAAGAGCTTAAATTAAATAAAACATTTATTGAGGTCTTATTCATCTTTTTGAACACCCAAATTAAGATATCTAAAATAGAAAACAAAATAAAATAAACAAATTTTAATTTTCTAAAAGTCTTATTTTCCTAAGTCTAAGACTCAAATTTAACTCTCAATTTCAATTAGAAGAGCAACTCACTTTGCCTTCTTCTTTTGCCAACAAGCCTCGATCCACCATTCAAGATAGTGTCCGGGCTTGCCATAGTCATCACCTGGGATAATCATATCTCTTGTGAAGTCCATAATCCATCGAGAGAGAATAGCTCTAGCCACTCGGTCATTTACTATGGTTACAGTGAACAAAGGACCATCGGGGGGCACATCCTGGTCATATCCCATATGATGAAGGACTCTGGTGGCCTGATACTAAGTCACGTACTAAAAGCCAAGCAGATACACATGTATAAAACCTTGACTCCTCAGAATAAACCTCTTGATAGTGTGCCAATCTGGCTTCCAAAGCAAATCTGAAGGACTCAGCTCCGATAACTAGCTAATCCATTCCCTTTCAGAGCCAAAGTGAATGGCGATCTTCCTAGTACGATATCAAACAATAGAGTATTTTGGCCTGCCAGGTCTAGGAATGATCTTGAGATGGTCTCTCTGCTAAATCTGCAAGGCAAACATGTGAGTTAGATTAGCCTTAAAGGATGCTAAAATAGACAAGCAAAAAAGAGTCTAAGTATCTGTAGCAAAAGTGGACTGATAGTTCAAGGTTTATTAGAGCTATAATAACAGTCAAGTCTCAATAGTGTTTCAGCCAAAATCATACCCATAATTGACTTACCTTCACCCATTTGGAGTATCAGCTCAGCTATCCTCATATCTCCTAGTCTAACTAGACCTATAAAAATATAGCCCACAGTCAGCGCAAAGGCATAGGTCGTCAATCTCCGAGCCATCTAAACGGGGCCATCCTTTGATTCCTCCCAAAATATAAAGGCCAATACAAGAAGGTCAACCAAATCATATTTTACCATATCCAAAGTAGCCTCTATACTCAAATCCAACAATCTCTAGAATGACTTAAAATAGCCTACCCACTCAACCGGAACAGCCTTAGGGTTTGTACCAAGCAAAAAGGAAAATTTCTCAAAAGTTGGACACATCTCGTCTATACTAGCACCGAAGCGAAATACATAATCAACATGATCCCAAGGTTAATTCATTACACCTTGCTCAGCTTCTGGAGCCATTCATGCATCACGTGGGTGAAAAAAGGGCTTCATATTATGGGAAAAAAGAAAAAAATTGACTTTTTTTGCAAAATAATTTTACTCCCCAATGATTTCTGAGTCAAAAATCATTTTTCGTACCTCTATTTATAGTGGCATATGAATTGAGGCAGAAAATTTGAGTTCGGAAGGCTAAACTTGCAAAACATGGCAAAATGCACCTGTTTCAACCAAAATGCATATGTTTTGGCTCAAACGCATATGTTTGTACTGAAACACATGCGTGAACGGCCTAATGCATGCGTTGGCTGCCATGTGTCATACACTGACCTGGCCCATTGAAATAATTCGTTCAAACCAAATCCGATTCCATTTTTACTCAATTTTCAATCCAAAATATTTTCAAATCAAATTTTCTACGTAAAATCTTTCAGAAAATCATGAAAGTAAAAAATGAAAATGTACCAAATTTTTTTCATAAAAATCAAAAGTTTGAAATACAAAATAAAAAACTGAATTGCTTTTACAAAGCCCATAACTGGGGCCCTAATACAGTCATATGTAGGGATAAGTCATGCATCTTCCTTAGACTCAGGTTGCTTGACCTCCTCCTCCTCCATAGGATTAGCTCGTACACCACGTCTCCTAGTAACTCTTTGATCGAGTCAGCTCCTCAGAAGGCTAATCTCAGAAAGTGTGGTGCTCAAATGGAACATAGCCCTCTGATGGTTGTCTACACCTAGGCTGTAGAATAAACCGAGAACCTGCAAAGGTCAAACAGAAATCAAAAACTATCAAATAACATGTACTACTAAGGCAAAGGTTAAAAAATGTACCGTTTTTGGAAGCGGACTGAAATTTATTCTAGAAACCTCTAGTAAGTAATCACGGCCAAAATACTGAACTTGACTAGCACTCTATGCATCAATGTAGAAGACTTGGTTGGTAATCTGAGGTAGTATGTGCCATGGTTGATTAGTACTAGCTGGTGCATGAGATGAAGAAGCACTCATACCTGAAGAGCTGGAACATTGGGTGGTACAGCCTGATGACCACCCCCACTAAGATGCCTCTGTCTCATAGTTGCAGCAGCCCCTCTCTGAGCCAGACCATTGTCAATATGAAATGGAGGCATCCTAACCATCAGATGGGATGTCATAAAATCTAGGTATGAGGCATCCATGAGCATATATCCTTCCCAGGCTCTCCTGAATTTCCAATAAGCCTGAAAGATACCAAATATTTTCTCTCTCATCTATACGGGGGATCAGCAGGAACAATCCTATCTTCTGTAGACTGAGCCATCACACGCTCTTCGAGGAAGAACTCCATTAAGGAGGTTGAACCAATCAAAATCTACCTCAAGGTGGTAGAAACTCTAACAGCATCTAGGTCCTCACCCTCAAGCTGAATCATGTGATAGGGTCTCCAAGCCACCTAATATCACTAGAGTAATAATGAAGCAGAAATCTATCAATGGAACAGGTAAAAGTTATCAGAACATACTTGGGTCAAAGTCGCCAAAGTAGGCAAGTAATAAGAAAAAAAGTTGCTATCTGGCTGAGGCAGCCAAGACACCTTACACCATATCCTCCCTAACGGAAAGGGAAACTCATTCTGCATCATGATGTTGGGGGCAATAACCCTAAAATGAGAAAATTCCCAAAGCTGCAATAAAGATAATAAACAAATTTAGCAAAATAAGCATGAAATAAATAGAAAAATAAAAGGGAAATACTGACCTCGTATACAATGGTAGTTGATGGAATAACAGCCCTAACAGTATCAAACAAGATGCCTATCCCTCTACACACCAAAGCCAAAGCAGCTCCAGCCTAGTCATACTCTTATAGATCTCCCAAATCCTCCAGAAAAGCTAGGATATTCAAGCCCACCTAGTCGGCCTCATTATACAGAAATATAGTCGACAAGATTATCAGAATGCAAACCCTAGGACACTAGTCAATAGTATAATGTACTAGATTCATCCAAGACACTAGGTCTAGCAAGTTAATCCTAGAAATTAGACTATAAGTGTTGCAGTCCAACCTCTCCCCTATCAAGTTACACAACTCGTGGTGCTGTCATGGCTCCATGTCGAAGGTAACTGTCCTCCGTACAAAGTGCATCCCAGTCAGATACGCCCGCTCAAAGGGGGTCATCATCAACTCCCCCATCAGTAAATGAAAGGTATTGGTGGTCTACCACCATCTCTTAGTTAAAGTGAATACCAACTTCCTATCTAGAGAATGATCCACATCTAGACTTAGACAGCATTCCAAATGTACCGGAGTGACAAGCTGGATGATAGCATCATGGGCAGTCAGAAAAGTAATCACGTGGTCAAAGCATGATCTACCACCCCTCTGGCTAAAAGTGCCATCCTACAGGTACGTATTTGAATCCCAGTTTCAATTCCTATTTTACTACTAACTCTATTTTGTTTTTAGCATAAAAATAAATACGAGTGAAAAGTAAACAGCCAAAAAAACTCGATATAGAAAAATACAAACAGCACTAAAAAATAAAATAGAGGGAAAATAACATACCACAAGGAATTCGTACTAGCACAAGTGTGCTGGGTGGTTCTCTAGCAAATTCAGATTTGCGGGAGTGTGTGGTTTCACTCTATCCATCAATAAATGGTCAATAGTATCCCACTCTAGCAATGGAACTATGACAGAATCAGATGGCTCATCAATAGAGTTAGGTACCCTACCAAGCAGCTCTTCCTCTTTAAAGCTAAACTAAGGATTATTAACAATGTCGTCAAGTGGTGGATCTATAAAATCTGGAATTGCCTCTCCTTCTAATGACACACTTAAACGTGTAGACAAGTCCTTCTATTCCTCAATAATATCAATCAGTATCATCCAAAAACATGTCGCCGAACCAAAAAGGTAGAAAATTTTGGAAGGTAAAAGTAAGAAATGAAGTTGTTAATGAAAATGAAATATTTAAGCCCTTATATAGGCAAATCCTTAACTACTGCATTAAATGTATTCATACATAACAGTCAGGTTTCTATAAACATGACTGCTAAGGGGCGAAGCTGTGAGACTTATTTTTTTCACCATTAAATTCAACCCATTAATACGAGCCCAATGGATCAAACCGGGCTCAAATCGAACTTCAAATTGACTTAGAAAATCTAAAAAGCTCAATCGAATAGGACCGAACAGAGCACAATTAGGACAATGCATTTACGGCCAAACACATGCGTTTGTGGAAAAAATCATGCATTTCATTCCTTAGGGTTATGGCACAAATCCTTATAAATTTGACCCTTTCAAAATAGTTTAGGGTTCTGGGTTTTTCCTATTTTTTTTGAATTGCAAAGCACTCAAACTGATTTTCTAAGCCTTTAAACAATTCCAAAACATCACAATTCTTAGTCAATCAACCAATACTTCATAATTCCATAATGGACACTATAATTCTAATTAGTTCAGACATTCAATCCTTTTAGTTCCAATTCAAATAAACAAACATTGGTGCTGCTCGAACACAACAAAGACCTGTTCCAGTTTTGTCAAGCCCTCTGATTCACTGATTCCAAAGTCTCACAAAGCAAAGGTAAAATTTGTACAATATATCACTCTCCTTTCAATTTTCATATTACTTTAAGCCCTTTAACACTGAATTAAGGCATGTTTCATCAAAATCTAATTTTAAGCCCTTAAATCTGATTAAGATATATTTTTATGAAAAATATGTTTTCATAAAATCAATTCAATTAAACCCTAAAATGAACATAGGTATTCACATCCAAATTTGATTTTATTAATCAAGGTGTGACATGGTTAATGGACTATTTGTTAACAATTTTGTCAAATAAAATTGTATAGCTTTTGAAAACACAATCAAACCACCTCAATGTTATTAGAACACCACTAACCTTCTTAAGAAGGGAGAATGGTGTGGGATTTGATTCCTATTTGAATGGATACACCGATAAGCCTTTTCGTGGCTTTAACTCCAATCCTGTTTTTATTTTCTTAGTTTATTTAATTATTATCTTTTTTGTTAACTTATTTCTTTTGCTTGTCATTGTGCTTGGATTGGTTTTATTATTTTTGTGTTATTTGCTATATTTATTGTGTATGGAATGAATTGGGAAATTTGTTCTCCTTCCAGATCATAAGACTGAAGGAGAGATCCTGTGATTTTTATTGTTGTTTTGGCAATTGTAATTTAATCACTTTCTTTGGGGTAGTGTGCCTTCCCAAGAACCTGAAGTGGGCTAGAGGAAGGACCCTTGGTCAATCACTATTTTGCCACTTTATGAGATTGTCACGTGCACTATAACATGTTCATACATTCATAATTATTACAATATCTATTAATGCATATATGAAAACCATATTTTGACTAAAATCACATAATTTTAAGCCAAAAGATGTTATGTAAATGGTAAAATCTATTATCATAAAATGTTTTATCAGATGACCAATCCCTGAGCCCCATTTGGTTCCAAAAATAACAACCTTTTCAATTGGGATAAAAATCATTTATTTTTCTAAAATGGAGTTTTTTCACAAAAGGTTTCTTAATCACCTAAAAAAATCATTCTCTTAAATAATTAAGTGGTGACTTTATATACTAAGCACACCACGTGCATGCCCATGAACACATGTGGATGCACAAATGTGGGTCCCGACCATAATCTACAACGCCATGTGCAATCCAACCCCTCGTGGTTGGTTTCCTTGAGCCATAAACTTGAAAGTGCATTGGGGAAATCCTGTGAGTTGCTCGGGTGGGGTCTCACAGTTGGCGACTCCACTGGGGACGTTTGGAAAAACTGACAAAAAAACTAAGTGGATTATTTTTTGAAAAATAATCTTTTGGCTTAGTACTATGTGAAAATAGGTATCATGCATCACATCACTTGCTCTTGTATACTAAGAAAACCCATATATAGAGTAACATCGAGTGAGCTTCCTTCCTTAGGACTGCTTCACCGATAATGAAATCCTCCAACTTTAAGACGTACCCTTCAGTCCTTTCGGTAAATGAGGTCACATGTGCCGCCAAACCTATGCGAACCTCTTTGGTTCATATGTGGTTAGGTACATTGCACCTCTAGTCATTGGAGAATCGCTAAACCACCTAACCATCATATAATGCTTAGAGTTTACCCTATGTCTCATTTACCGTAATAACTGTGATATTACTATCATCATGAAAATTTTTTCATTCATGCATACATATATGTATCACAACATCCAAAAAAATGAAGTTGGGTAAAGTGCACCTGTTATAAACAAATCCTTATAACACTCACCTTATTTTCAACCTACTTGGCTGTTACTGACTTTACCTTTCTTTTCAAAAGAGCTAATACTCAAATTCTTTTCCTTTTCCCAAAAGTCACCATATCAAACACTGGAGATATCCCACTTGCTGCTGATGCCACTGCCCTAATTGCTATTGCTCCTCCTACTAATATCACTATCATGCATATTAAAATCATAAGCAGGCAAGAGGAAGACATGAAGACTCAATAAAAGACCCTCCCTACCATGATGCAATCCCAAGAGCAGATTATTTTAGGCAAGGTCCAAGCCATACTATCACAAGTTAGGGTCTAGCCTAACAACCATTCTGGAAAAGATCCTGTGGTCGATGAAGTCATTGTCCTGGACCCATAATCTCACCGTGGGACTACCACTTCGATTGATCTTGCTGTGGATCCTTCCCTAAAGGGATCCCAAGAACATCCTCTCCTTAAGTCCATGATGGAAAAATATAAGGATATGAAGAAGACACTAAAGGCTTTGAAAAAGAATGAAAAGCTCCTAGATATGAAGGTACTAAGCCCCTTCCCCAATGCTAGACTCCCACCGAAGTTCCAAATGCTGAGTTTTGAGAAATTTAATGGTACATCCTACCCAAAAACTCACTTGAGGATCTTTAATGGGACACTCCATCCTTTGGGTACGGAAGGCGAGCTCGTTGCTCAGCTTTTCCAACAGTCGCTTACTGGTGTGGCTCTGACTTGGTTTGTACAAATAAATAATTCTAAGAATTAGACATGGGAATCTATCTATACTAAATTAGTAAAAGAATATTCATATAATTAAGAAGTAGATATTAAAATAAGGGATCCTAAAATGACTAAGCAGCAAACCAAAGAGACCTTCTCAGCTTTCATTACTAGATGGAGGGAAAAAGCCACACAAATGGTAAACAGGCCTACTGATCTAGAAAAAATTAACATAGTGGTCAAAATCCTATTGCTTATGTATCAACATAGTACCTTTTGGATTTTAAGGCTTTGAAGATGGGGTTGACTTTGGCCTCATCAAGAAAGAAACTCAAATCTCATCCTCTAGATTTAAGAAAATAAACAACTCTCAGAAAGAGGGTGGAGTCAATGCAATCTCAACCCTTGAATCACTTCAAATTCAATGAAGGGAATTCACAAATTTAAGGGGATTAAAATAGAGCTATCTCCTAAAGCAGTGCATAGAGAAGGTTGCCTTTAAACCACTAGTGCCCAAACCAATTCCCAATCCATTATCGAAGAACATCAGAATGAATAAGAGGTGTGATTACTATAAAGGTCTAGGCCACAAAAGTGATGATTGCAAGGCTCTCAGTCACAAAATTCAATATCTTATAGATGTTGGCCAAATCTTGCTTCCTACTATGAATATTAGTACAAATCCCCTCCCCGAGCACAATGTAAATGTAATATTGAATGAATTTAAAGAGGGTGATTCAACACATCTCATTACTAATATCAATTATCATTACAATGGAGAAAACCAATCTTCCTTAGAAAGGTCTCTCTCCCTAAATTTCTCACTACCGATTGGCCAACCTTCCTTAGGAAGGTCAATCCACAATGACTACTGCTACATCATCATTAACTTAAACACTTGAGTAAAGAAATAGATGCAATTACCAGAAATGGCAGAATCACTCAAACACCTGTTGTAATCCCAGCTAATGGTCAGCCAATGACTTAAACCAAAAGGACTCTGGACCTTGAAGAGGATCCCATTCTAAAAAAACTCAAGAAAATGCAAGAAAACATTTCTCTTTGGAGTTTGCTTATGTCCTCTTTTCCTCACTGTCAAGCTCTTTGTAAGGTATTGAGTCAATTCCAAACTCTGACATAACTTACTCCTAAAGCTCTGGTTGCTTCCATAGAAAGTGCTACTAAAGGGACATCAATTTCTTTCTCTGACAATGAGATCCCACTTGGGGGACCATACAATGATGCCCTTTACATTACCATCATCACAAGGGAGAAAAATGTCCCAAAGACTTTGGTTGATAATAGGTCAGCACTCAATATATGCCTGCTAAAAGTTACAGGATGCATGGGGTTAAAAGTTATTAATTTCACCCCTTTTGATCAAATTGTACGGGCTCATGATAACTCCAAGAGAGAAGTTCTGGGAGTGGCGAATCTGGCCATCACTATGGGCCTAACCACTTTTAAGGTGCCATTTCAAGTCATCGATGTACCATCACGTTTCAACTTACTTTTGGGTAGGCCTTGGATCCATCAGGCGAAAGATGTGCCATCAACTCTGCATTAGAGAGTTATGTTCCCACTAAAGAATGGCATGGTCACTATCAAAGTTGACTCATCTTGAAAATCAAGAGTCCTAGACACCTTTCCTATCTTGGAAATTCAGCTAGAGCTGTCGGCATATCCTTTATTCGACTTCTCATTCATTCAATTTATCAATAGTATTGAGAGTTTCAAAGAGCCACTTGCCTTAGATTTCAATCCGTATTTCAATCTGACGATTGGAAATATTATGAAGCACATGGCCTACTTTCCTGGTATGTGCCTTGGTAAAATTCAACAGGAAATTGAATCATTCAACCAGTTCAAGTTTTCTACTCTTCCTTTTGGCCTGGGTTATAACCCAACAGATGATGAGATTGAGAAAGAGAAAGCTAAAGCCATAGAGAGATTTGTAATTACCAAACTAGGGGGAGAAACTAACATCCTTATGAGGCTATACTTCATGACTCTAAATGGATATTTTATCAAATAGGGAGAGACAGTTCCTTACTGTGCCTTTCCTGAACCTTGGATCTGCCATGTGACTGATATTAGAATCCCTAGTTTTGAGCTATTTTCTACTGTGAAACTTGCTATTGAAGATCGTCAGCCCATATACTTTTTAGACAAAGACTATAAAGAGAACATGAAAGCAAGCCTCTTTGGCAACATAGCTGTTCTCACTGAGAAAAAGGAAAAATCTGACCTCTTTGCTCTAATCAAGCCTGCTAATGGAAAGCTAAAGAACTGGCCTTTTGACAATAATCCTATTACAGTTGAATCTGAGACTGAGTCTGAGTCAAGTACTGAATCTGAAACTAGTACTAAGTTTGAATCTTCATCCTCTTCTGAGTCTAATTATAATATAACTGGTCCATCGGGCTTTAACTATGAACATTATGTAACCATGGACCTTTCTCCTATTTCAATCAATAAGACTACCAAATTTTCTTGCTACGAGCTTGTCTCTTTGTTTTCTTTTGATGTTCCAATTGATGAATCTGACTTCAATCAAACATAAAAAGAAAATAAAATAATTAATGCAATAAAAGATGTAGTTAAAGAGCCCTTAAACACTAGCACTCATGACATGTTTAAAAACACATACATTACTTTTGTATGCTTAAACAAATAAGACATTGAGTCTACCATCAAGAGATTCGAAGACTGCTTCGCCTGGAAGCCAAACGGCATGACCAAACTTGATCCAAGCATCACCATCCATAAAATCCCAACATATCTAGATTGCATCCTTATTAAACAAAAGCTTAGATGCATAAAGCCTACCTGGTTTATTCTAATTAAGGAAGAAGCGACCAAAAAACTTGCTCATAGATTCATTGAACCGATAAACTATCTATTTTGGTTGGAAAACATCATCCCAGTGTAAAAGAAGGATGTCAAAATTAGAATGTGGGTGGATTACCGAGTCTTTGACAAGGCATGCCTTAAAGATGATTTCCCTCTACCCCATATAGACCTCTTGGTCATTATACTAGCTGGTTCAGAAATGGTTTCCTTAATTGATCTAGTTACAGGGTATAATCAAATCTTGGTTCATCCTCCTGACATGAAAAAGATAGCTTTCATCACTAAATAGGGTACCTAATGCTATAGAGTAATGCCTTTTGAGTTGAAGAATACCGGACCAACTTATCAGGGAATGGCTACTATAATTTTCCATGACTTAATGCATAAACAAGTGGAAGTCTACATTAACAACATGGTCATTAAAGGAGCTACCCCTGAATAGCATCTATAAGCATTGGAGAAGTTCTTCCTTAGATTTCAATAGTACAATCTCAAGCTCCATCCAAACAAGTGCATATTTGGAGCCTCATTAGGAGTATTCCTAGGTTACATTGTTAACCAGAAAGGCATTGAATTAGACTCAGTCAAATCTAAAACCATTCTAGACATGCCAACTCATAAAACTAAAAAGGAGGTAAAAGGCTTTCTGGGCCATCTACAGTACATCAGTCAGTTCATCCAACACTTAGTAGACACTTGTGGACTAATATTTAACCTATTCAAAAATAATTCTTCTAAACAGGGGAATGAGGAATGTTAGAAAGCCTTTGAATAGATAAAGGAGTATCTTTTGAGTCTGCTAATCCTACAACCTCCTTGACCTGGTAAGCCACTATTACTCTACTTAACAGTTACTAAATAAGCCATAGGGGCAATGCTGGCACAAAAAGGACCCAGATTCACACCAAGAAAATTCCATCTACTACTTGAGTAAGAGAATACTAGCCCACAAGCTCAAGTACAAATACATTGAAAAATTCTGCCTAGCTCTGGTATGGGTCTGTTACAAACTAAGGCATTATCTGGGAGTATACATCACACATGTTCTCACTGATCAGAGTCCGCTCAAATACCTCATAGAAAAGCTTGTCCTAGATAGCATAATGGCTAGATGGATGGCAATCCTTGTAGCCTATGACCTCAAATATATTTAGAGAAATTCCATCAAGAGTAGTGTCATTGCTAATCAACTGGCTGTTGTATCGACTTATGATCATTGGGAAGAACTTGAATTTTCTGACGAAGATATTATTTTCCTTCAAACTGAAACATAGAAGCTCTATTTTGATGGAGCTACCAATCACAAAGGTTATGGTGCCGAATTGGTGTTCCTAACACCTACAAGTAAAAGCTTACCTCTAGCAATCAAACTAGATTTTAAGGTAATGAACAATGAAGCCAAATATGAAGCATTTGTATCTGGACAAGAATCAGCCCTATAGATTGGCATTAAAAATATAGAAGTTTATGGTGACTCTAACCTTATTGTCTAATAAGCCTTAGTCAAATCGAAAATCAGAGAGCAGCGATTGGTTCCATACCATAAGTGCTTCGAGGAGTTGGCCAACATCTTTGATAATTTGTTATTCCATTACCTTCCAATAACATAAAAAAAATTCGTTGATGTATAGGAAACTCTCGCATCCATTATAGAAATACATAATGGGTTCATTATCCTGTTAGCAGTGTATGCCCTAGAGCTTACACTCAGCGTGTGAATGTAAACGAAAACCTAACTGGCTTTAGTATATATGTTCTTTAAGTGGATACATTCCTAGTATCGAATGTATATATGTCCCTTAACTATTCTGTAGGGAATCTATTCTAAAAAATTTTGAGAATATGAGTGACAGATTGCCCTTTTAACAGATGCTTTAAAGCTTGTTCATGATCATAGGATTATTGGTAGGGACGCCATTAATCCGGAAGACCATCACCTCTGTTGTCATCCATGATAAGTATGAGATACTTATTAGTATGGAGGTAGTGAGTCTTATGCTACAGACATGTGATGTCGTGATAACACGTGAGCACTCATGAGATGAGTAAGCTGAATAGTGACGCTAGATGATGGATACATGGGTCGTTACCTACTAGTCAATATCGCATCATCTAGATCATGATTGTGCATATAATCCTTAGACTTGAGGTGACATGTTATC